>OU015490.1:208376271-208471271 GCA_907164885.2 Dolomedes plantarius | reverse complement strand
GGTTATAAAATTTAAATCACGAGAAAGATCATAAAATTTCCTTTAAAATGAAATCCTTTTCGAATCTTTACCTCCATTTCCTTACTTTTGGTGATTTATTTAAGATTAATTTTTAGAATTTAATTTATTAAATGCTAATCACGTTATTTCCTTTTCTGGTACTTTAAATAAATTCATCGTCACGTGCATAACAACTAAATAGTCAAAAATATCATTTTTTCTTTCTAATGCAGCAGACGATTGGATATTATCCAAAAAAAATAAATATCCCTTACGATTATATATATATATAATATTCATCAATTGTATACATTGATAGTCGCATTTATTATAAATATATATTTATTTTTTTGGCATTGATTGAATACATCAACCGTTGTATTTAATTTGAATGTATTCCTTAACAAATCACGGGTTTTCACCTAGTTTTTCTATATAATTCATTGTTTGGGATTTCTGTCCACACTTCCTCGAGGGAAACAGAAGTTCAGTTCTCGGTAAATGTCTTCAGATTATTGGTTGTTGTGACAATAAGTTGTTATTTCTTTTGAGACGGACTAAAATGTAAATCCAATCAATAGTGTAACGTATATTTTAAACATACGAAATATGTGTTAGTTTTTTCTTGATTACGTTTTCTTATTATTTATTCAGATCTTCTACTTTTTACATTATATATATATATATATATATATATATATATATATATATATATATATATATATATATATATATATGTGTGTGTGTGTGGGGGGGGATGTAAGTAAGATTTATTCTAAATGATAAATCACATAATAAATAACACGAGATAATTGATTCTTTATGACTGACTTGCGAATTCACAGGGAAGGGTCCAATCAATGGAGAGCTGGAATTTTACAACAGTCTTATTGATCTCTGGTATTTTCTGAAATCTTTATCTTGTCATGCCTTTAAACATCTAAGTGCTTACATTTATTCGATTGCATTTACCCCGCGATTCCAATTTCCAAGACTAAGGTATCCCCAAAATTTCAAAAGAGTGTATATTTCTTGGTTTCTGATTGCATTAAATACTGACCCTTAACGTCTTAGTTAGTAATTTAAGGCAGGAATTATTTGGGGATGGAAATCTGGAGATATTCGTTTATTTGCATTCGTTTATCTGCATTAAACAAAATCTGTTTGATATACAGTGTTTCTCAGAAATAATGGTGGGGTTTTAAATGGTTATGGGTTTGAATCAAAACATTATAGAAAGATGAAATATACACCGAATTTAAGAGAAAATCTCCAAATTTGTTATCTATTCAGATGTGTGCTTCTTTAGGCCCGGTGCACACTTGCTGCAAAATATATCGGGAAGCTGAGTCACATTCAATCTGTGTTATCGGCTTTCCAATGCACACTTTCACAGTGATAGGCGTCAGCGGCAGTCTCTCATTTGCTACCAACCGAGATGGATCGTACACGCGCCCAAATATTTAAGAAGAAAGTTGTATTTTCATTCTTAGTGTACAAGTACGGAAATCGTGAAAGTGAAATTAGAAAAAAAGGAAGTACTGGGTTCCTCCATACAGCAGCGAGAGGTAATTGAAGGGAACTTTTAAGGTATGCTTGATGGATCTCAGGAAAGATGATAACAATTTTAAAAAATTTATTTCGAATGTCAATTCGATATTTTAAGGGGATGGTGGACTTTCAAATTACCAAAAATTGAGCAAAAATTGGAATTTTTTTGGGGGGTGTATTAATATTTTAAAAAAATGTAAATATTGGAATGAAATGCATTTAAAATGTGTAGTGAAAAGAAAAATGAAAAATTGGTGGCTTTAGATTAGTAAGTATTAAAGGTAGATAGAAAATTATCTTTTAAATGACTTTTTCTCAAAATGAGAAATTTCTAGATTTGCAAGTCTTAAAAATGCTCCTCGCGTCATAATTTTTGACGAAATTTTATGAAATTTATAATAAAGATTCCTGTAATACATCAAAATAAAGTTATGTATCCATTTTAGGATTTGAGGTCATTTAGGTTATAAAAGTTTAACTTTAGTGTAGAAAAGTACAAAAATTTCGCGAAAATTCAGAGTACAAGCGTAAAAATATTTTCTAAAAATTAACTATTCAACGAAAGTACAAAAAAATACATAACTTTGTTCAGAAAGTATTTATAAGCAATATAAATGCAAAATCAAGGGGAAAAGTTTAAAATTGAGTCGCAAGGAGCATTTTAAAGAAGGATTAATTTAATTTAAATTTTTTAATTATAAAATATTTTTTTAAAAATATTTATAAAATTTTATAAGGTGTTTAATATTGTTATACTTTAATGAATATATGTACAAAATTTCATATCTCTGTGGTAAAAATTTCAAAAATCGTTTTGAAAGGTCCACCATCCCCTTAAGGAATTAACCGGTCGAATCAGCGATGCACTACAAGGAAAAGAAGCCTACACGAGATCTCTCATACCACCCTTGGAGATACTGGCTGTAACATTGAGGGACATAAAAGGTTTCATAGTATTTATATTATAGGTTGATTAAAATATCGTAATCTTATATGTAATATGCCTACTGGCTTGGTGCATAAATTATTTCAAATATATTACATTTTCAAATATATTCTTTGAGAAGGAAAATAAGTATAGATATAATTTTTTTTATTTTTACTATTTTTTATTTACATTAAGCGCATCATCATTTTGTAATTATCGCTATTTTCATTATTAATTAACCGATGTTACATTTAAATGTGTAATACATAATTATTTATTTTTACTATTTTTTATTTACATTAACCCATTTAGGACCGCTCCATGTTCCCTTTATTGGAAATGCACCAAACAGTTTTTTAACATTTCTTTGAACATAAATTACACAAATAATTTGTTTCCATAAAATTTAATTTATTTTTACGAGAGTTACAAAATGTTACGTTTTCGCAACATCAGTCCAAAGCGGTATAAACATTTAAAAAATATAAAAATTTAAAATTATAAAAAAATTTTAAAAAAATTTTAAATCTTTGAAACATTTAGCATGAAGAGGTAAATTACACTTATTACATACAGAAATTGTTTAACTTTTGCAGTGTTTACATTTTTTTTGTTTATTTTCACTATTTTTAGTAATAATATGGCCCATACGTTTTTTCCGAGTTTCGTTGAGAATTAGATTTTGAATTGAAGATGGTCTTCCAATATGTGAATTTTCAGGCAAAACAGAATCCATCTGCATTTCTTCAAGCCTTTTTATCAAAGATATGGCTCTCTCAAAGATATAGATCTCTTAAACTCTAATATACTTACTTTAGAATTCATTACATCCGTGTAGAGTCTCCATTTCTACCATACAATATGTTCCTTTTTCTTACTATATTGCTTACTTTTACATTTATTAGAAAACATTTACATTTATTAGAATGTCGATTTCACCTGCAATGTCTTTAGGTGGTTCGACATTTTCACATAAAATATTATTATCAATAGCTTCTTCGTCCGTCAAATCATAAGGATCTGGAGGGATAATGACGAATTATGGTTCCTCATTAGATTCTGTTGAGGACGATTCCGAAATATCATCATCTAGCCCATGAAAATACTCCAGTGTCTCTTCCAATGTCAAAAATTGCTTTTTTCTAGAGACAAACTCTAATCCGAAATGCAAACAATGCAAATTTACTGCATGAAAAACTAGGCAGCACTAATAAAACACATTGGAAATAAGTAATACACTTTGGACTGATGTTGCGTTTTCGCAACATTTTTAAAAATATGAATTGAGAAACATAAAAACAAAAATTATGATTTATCTGTTGAAGCCATTTTTTTCTTTAGTCTCTAGTAAACTCGGAACAAGCATCAAATCGGAAATTTAACATTTGCTGCTATCTAAGGTTATTATTTGAAAATAGTAATTTTTCCCCTTTCAAAACACCAGAAAAAAACAATTTTTTGCAAGTGCTAAAAGCGGGGAAATGAGGAAACAAAAAAATTATTATGATCAATTGAAGTATAGAGAATAAAATGAAAATGCTACTTCAGACCTACAAAATTTTGAACATGCCTTTAAAAAGTACAGAAATTAATGTTGCGTTTTCGCAACGCCAGTCTTAAATGGGTTAATGCATTAGCAATTTGTAATTATCGCTATTTTCATTATTAATGGAACGATTTATATTTAAATGTATAATGCACAGAATTACAAAGAATAACAAGAAAAAAGTATAAGCAAAATGAATTTTAAAAAAGTCATTAACACTACATCTAATCCACATTTTCATCAGACGTGTGGAAAGACTTCACAAGCTCGATAGGAGATAGGACGCTGCGGCATATGTGCACTCTCCTATAGACGAATGAGTACTACCAACTATCGGGGTATAGGAAAGTGACGCGCGTCTCACAGAAACCTACGGCAACCTCGATAGCTATCAGGAGTGACGTCGGAATCAGATAGGGATCGGCGGCATGTGTGAATCCCAAAAACAGTTGCTTTGCATTTCTTCTTATCGGATTGAAAATGGCGCAGTGTCCCGATACCTTTTGCAGCAAGTGTGCACCGGCACTTAGTTGCTTAGCAGACGTCACGACGATATTCAGTCTCGACAGAGAACTTCCTATACACGGCAGAGAGCTTTCAGCGTGATAGACGAAACAGATTCATTGATCATTTCTTTTAAATGGTCCAAATTTCGGGAATGAATTGAATACACTTTGGTCTTTACAACCCCCCCCCCCCAAAAAAAAAAAAAAAAAAAAAAAAAAATAGAAATCTTTGGGGATAAGGTTTGGAGACCATGGGGTACAAAGTATCCACCATTCTCGTTCGACCCATCACTGAGGAAATGTTTCGTTAAGGAATTCCGGCATGATTTCAGCAAAATGTGGAGGAGCTCCGTCGAACTGACAAATGGAATTCTCCGGAATTTTCCCGCTCTAGTCCCAGAGTGTGTTGGAGCCTGCACGCAAACTTTTGTACAGATATATTTGGAGTGTTTCTTTTTCATTTAACGTATGACTCGTGTCTGCAACATGATTTGTTGCATAGCTATACCCATTTGAAACCCAACCATTAATCTTTTGATACACTGTATACTCGTGAACGTTTAAACATACCTTTAGTAAAATTTAAATAATATAAACTTTTTTCTAAAATTATAATATAACGGACACTTGCAAATAAAATGATAAATATTTATAAACCTTACATTGAGGATTATTAGTTAAAACATAAATATCCAAATCCCAATTCACGTAAAATTTGTTTTAATATGAAGGAAATGAAATTTAAGAAATAACCAGACACAGACAAACTACAAACAAACTGAGAACAGCATTATCCTTTTCATAAAGAATTTTGCATTCCCTCTCTTGGAAATTGGACACATAAGTCCTAAAAAGTATTGAAGTGGAAATAAAAACCATAGAAACGAAGTACTAGAAATACTATGTATAGAAGATCTTGTAAAAGATGAATGTAGGCGTCAAATAAATTTCGAGAACAGATAAGGTAGAAGGGAAATGCAAGTATATGCTTCCTAAACACATGTACATTCCCATACGTGAAGAGAACCTTCTCCTTTTATTGGGTAAGAATATTTCTAGCGGATTTGTCTATTATTATAATGCCAGGAAACGCATTTCGAAAAAAAAAATATTGTTCTTCGATACAGTCTCAGAAATTTCTTAGATCCATACTTTGCTGTAAAAGAAAAATATGTTTACCATTGTAAAAGAAATTACGCATTTATTTTAATAACATTATTAACTGAATTGTGTTGCTTAGATATATATAAAACTGAAAGAAAAATTAGGTATTTTTAAGGAATTATAATAATTCCTGGAAATGCATTTCTGGAAAAAATATTGTTCTTCAGTACATGCTGAGAAATTTATCAGATTCACAAATTGCCATAAAAGACAAATATGTTTACTGTCGAGGATATTTTATACATTTATTTTATAACGTTGTGAACTAAAGTTTTTTTCTCTCTCTTTTTATTGATATATATATATATATATATATATATATATATATATATATATATATATATATATATATATATATATATATATATATAACAGTTCCGTAAAGAACTGACTGGCTGACAGATAACGCAGAGACCAAACCGCTGGACCTAAAGGGCTGAAATTTTGCATGGCGATTCTTATTATGGTGTACGGGTGCACGAAGGAAGATTTTTGAAAGATCTTCTTAGATCGTTTTAAATTAAATATTTAAGCGATTTTTTTTAATATTCTTTAAAGTTTGCATTAAAAACAATAATCTGATGGTTATAACATTTATATCACGAGAACGATCATAAAAATCCCTTTAAAATGAAATCTTTTTCGAATATTTACTACCATTTTCTGATTTTTGGTGATTTTTTAAAGATTAACTTTTAGAATTTAATTTTTTAAATGATCACGTGGTTTCTTCATTTTTGTGATACTTTAAATTAATTTTGCGTCGCGTGCTTAACAACGAATTAAATTGACAAAAAAATTGTAAAATAAGGCAAAAGATACAATTTAACCACTAGTCTAATTGGGATGGCAGTTTTTAAAGAATTTAATTGAAATTAGTTTTTTTTATGGATGTTAAAAATACAAAATAATTGCATACATTGACCGTTCTATTTAAATTGAATATATGCATCTACATTATTTTGTTTATAAAAATATCCGCTACTATTTTTCTTATAAATATATATATATATATATATATATATATATTATTTATTTTTTTTTTGGGGGGGGGGCGTTGATTGCATACATTGACCGTTGTATTTAATTTGAATGTATTCCGTAGCGAAGCACGGGTATTCAACTAGTAGCTTATAAATCTGAAGGAACAATTATCTATTTTTTAAGGAATTAATGTCTTTTCTGAGTTTACATGCTTAGTTACATTTCAATATCCCCAATTTCAACTAAAAAATTGATTTGATATCAAATTACATCTTTCCATTATTATGTGACAGTAATTAATAGTGAATTAATTCCTTAGCTATAAATTGCTTATATCTTATATAGTAATACTTTGTATTCCATGCAAACGGATATTATTGTTTTTGCTGCGCAAAAGAATGTTTCTAGCACCACATTATTTTATTTTTTTAAGGAATGATTGAGGATTTACTGGATTTTAATCTCCCTAATTTAAAGATCTTAATTCAAGATTTTATATTGTTTCTCTCAGAATCCCCAAATAAAATGATTTAAATAAAGACAATTATTTCCGGAGTTCCAAAATGATTTCAACAAATATATTTTTAAAAGATGAAAAGTACAAATTGTCTGCACGTTGAAAAGTTCAGAAATTTGCTTTGCAAATAGATTTTCAACAAACTTGCAGCGTATAGAATATCTTAAGTTTTTACTCAGATTGTATTTATTAGATCTACTATACAACAATATATAAAGAAATCTTTCCATATAAACCAAAGACTGATAAAATTGCAGAGTTGAAAGTTACAGTGTCATAACTGTGACAATTACAATTTGCATTTCCCGCTTTGTGATGATTATTATTTATAGTGTTAAATAGACTTAAAAGAAACATAATTTTCCAGTCATAGTTCTTGAAAACATCTAAAAATTAAATTATAAAACAATGATGTCATCACTGACCTCTATCATCCAGCAATCACGGGAACAACTGTGGTGAAGCGAACGGAAGAATACTTTTGTTTATGCAGGAAAAATTTCATCTAAGCAAAACTACTTCTTTAATGTATAATCAATACACTCTTTTTTGCACTTTTCCGTATTCAACACACAAAAAACAAACCTGTAAAGATGAAAATAAGGTTTCTTCTCTGTATTCTTATCAACGATACCAATTATTGAATACTCTTAGTTTTCTCTTTCCCCAAACAATTCTCATATAAAGAAAGATGAAAAAAAAAATTCAGCTAAAGAAATATAAATTAAAGAACATGTATTCTCAGTTCTTACATCATTTGAACTCGAAGAGAACTAACTAAAAGAATAGTAGGTTTCCCACAGTTTTTTGGGGAGCCAAGGCAATATTATGGAATAGTTTTTATTTTTCTGTAATACTTTTAATTCTTCTATATAAATGTACGTATATATATATATATATATATATATATATATATATACATACACACACACACACACTCACACACACATATATATATATATATATATATATATATATATATATATATATAATTTTAAATGTTTTAACTTTCTTAAATACTCACTATATTAATGAATATTTTTTTAATATCATATACTAGCCTTATAGGAACATTGGTCAGTCTAAGTTTGTCTCATGTGTCAATAATGTGTATGTTTGTAATATTGTAAGAGTACATAAAACATCAAATTTATCCTATAATGTATTAAATAATATCTTTCTTTGTTAGAATACATATAAGATATCATAACTGATACTTATTAGCTTATCTGAGAATTAATATTACAAAATAAATAAACAAAATGAATCATACAAAACTCTTAATACATCATACAAGAGTTTAATATAGATTTATACTGAAAATCCAGAATGTATCAGCGTCGATTATCATACGTTAAAATCCAATAATTCTCTCCCAGTTCTAAAAGCTCATGATGACAGCCATAAAATATAATAAAGCAGGACAAATCTGGATTTTGCATCTACGCCAAAAGAGATTTCCTTTCATTTTTACTTCAAAGCAAAAAAGAAAACTTCGAAAAATCGAAGCTTAAATCCCTCCAACTATTGGACTTAGTGACGTCGTAATTTTTGCATATGTTGCTCGAGTATGAACGGAAAATAAAAAAAGTGTATTCAAGAAAATAAATTCAGATGGAAAATATAAAATATAGAAATGGTTAGGATGCTGTTTTTTCTTTCTATATGGTGCTTAAGTATTTGCTTTTCTTCAATTCTGTTTAATGCTGTCTAGAACATTTTATATTTAGAAAATTTATATCTGATAGTAATCTTGGAAGTTAAATTATTTTTATTGGAAAAATTCATTTTTTTCTTATTTTACATATATATAAGTTTTTATACATATATAAGCATTATACATACATATTATTATACATATATATATATAAGTTTTCGGCAATAAGCAAATTTCGAGTGTGAGATCTCTCATTTAAAATCCGCGGATGGTCCTAGATAAGCAATTATGTTAATAAATTATTACTGTTATTACTTAATTTCGCTTAAATAGCCGTTAATCACCGATTTTACGCCTAAAAGTAGTAAAAAAATAAATTTCGCATTTATTCGCTCATATCGACAATTTTTGTATTTATTCGCATCTATTTCGTGAATAATAAAATTACGTATTCCTAATTATAATCTAAAAATAGATTAATAATATGAATTTTATATAAACTAAAATGTTGATTTTTGGCATCACACAATACAAAATTATCATGACATCGGGTTCAGAACCGGTAGAAACCGGTTGCTATTTGTTTATAATTTATTTTTACTTGATGAGTATTTCATAGGTATGCGCCAACTTGGATGGTTGTAACCTAAAAAAATGGATTCTGAACATAGTCTCTAATACATGCATATCGCTAAACCAATATACTTCTTCAAACGTTTGAAAATTAAACGTATATTTACAAAAATACGCAAATCCAATGGTATTTCAATACTAAAGATAATAATTTATAAGTTACTAGGTAATATCGCCGCCGTCCACACCCGAAGGTTATACGGCCCTTCAATAATAAAACTAATCATCCCGACGGCAATCCAGCCCAGCCGGGTCCCGAAGCTGGAATTTTTCGTTTTATAAGTTATTAAAACGAAACAGACCCACAAACAGCAAATTTTAATTTTTTATTAAAACATATTGTTGCAGAAAGTAACTAAAACAAATTTAATACATGCAGATATTTTTTAGAATACAGTCTTGGGTTCACGCTCATAATTGAGTTTACTCGTGTTTGAGAGCAGTTGTTTCTGTATACAAAGAATGGGCTACCTAACAAAAAAGCGTTTCTTAACGTAAGGTATGTGTTCGTTACCGGCTACTGAAGTTTGGGCTGAAAGGAGAGTTTCCAGACTTGTGTAGTCCGAAAGAAGGGCAACAGTACGTCATATTAACAACTAATCTGAATGTGTACAACCAAATCGGATGGCCTCTCAACGTGCTTTTTGCCGCACACTACACTGTATCTTTATGAATGCGGAATGCCTCTTCGGAAGCTTTTCCTGTCTGCAACTAACAAGATCACACGTCTCCAGCTCACAAAAAAAAACACGAGAATGGAACAATAAGTTAATGGAAAAAGATTTTAAGTCGAAAACAAAATATATGGTCCGATGTATGGTATGATGTATCACGTTTTTATCATCAACGTGAAGATGTGAGTGGGATTATGTGAGGAACTGCTTCACAACATGGATGAAATCAATTTCATCGTTTTTTATTAGCAGTGCTGTTTTAGTGTGAAAAGAGCACGAAGTCAAGGGCACTAAGACCATTGCCACAACACTCCGGTGGAGGCAATATTGCTGTTTGGGGATGCTTTCTGGTATTGTTTAATTCTTGCGCGAGAATGTCTGAATACAAAATGTATTTAAATATTTTTGCTAGCCAAGTACACCCAGTGTTGCTAATGGTTCACCCTAGAGGCTATGGAAATTTCCAGCAGGACAATTCTCCATACCATAAAACTCATATTGTCTTCAGGTGGTTTAATGAGTATGATGGAGACTTCACTTCAATTTGTTGATCTCCAGAATAACCATAACTTAATGTTATTGAGCATTTGTGGGATAAGGACTAAAGGGCCATCAAACAGTTGAATACAGACCCGTAAAATCTTTGATACTTGGAAAATCTTTGATACTTTGGAAAATGCAGTTCTTCGGATAGGGTGTCATATTCCTTAAACCACATACCACTATCTCATAGAATCCATGCCAAAGGGAATCACAACATTATTCAGAACAAAGGTAGCTTTAGGCAGCTGTGCACTAACCATATTGGTTTCGCTCTCCTCAATGTTAGCCGATGGGGGAAATATGTCTACAATTTACATCTACATAAATGCTGATAATCAAATACAAAATGGTTTTCCATGTATCCTGAACTTTTTTGCACCTTGCAACAGGATAGATTTTATAAATTTCGTCTACCGAAGAAATTTATAAGTGTTTAAAATACACTATACCAGATTTTTCCCCCGAATTATTTAAATTTTAAAATATTGTTTGCATTTAAAAAATGCCCCAAGGTGTAAATTTTTTTCTCTATTACGGAGTATAATTAAAAAAAACTTTAGATACAAGTTGACAATACATGGACACATTTTCTCCATAGGTGAACACTCAGATGAGCCAATCCAATAGGGTTAGTACAAAGCAGCCTTGACGTGTACGGAACAGTTGGTCTTTGTAATTATATATTGGCTAATTAGTATAGAGGGTGGTCATAAAAAAACTTTGCCGATATATGGACCTCTAGCGGCTGTTCCGTTCAACCGATCGAGATGATATTTCAGATATAGTTATTCAGAGGTATGAACTGGGGGTTCTGTGAACGACAACAAAGTGGCACTCATGGTTACGGTTATAGGTTCAGAAACTCGAAATTTTCGAATGGCAACGCTCACGTTTTCCCGTCGCAAAATGCTCAGAGTATGCGAAAACCCTACAGAGCGTTTGAACGGTACGTGTATCACAAAAACGGGCACGTTATGCACGCACAAAAAACAGCTCTGCGAACGGCCAACAAAAACACGATCGGGGCGCACGGAGGAAATTTGTATATGACAGAGGCAAGACACCAATCACTGATGACAACACAGATCGGGCAAAAGAAAACTTTTATTTGGATTACACATTTTCCACATGAGTGCCATCAAAGGCCATTCCTCTATACATGCCCGAGCGAAAAGAGCTTATACATGAAACATAATCATTCAGTCAATGGACAATACATTAGTCTTTATAAATCCCACGAATTAACCCATTAGAGAAAAATTTAATAATAATTTGGAATTTGTTATGAAACTTTCGGATCAATTTTCTTCTAGCGACTACAAAGAATTGAAATATTCCAGATAAATAAAACTCAAAATTCATAACATTTTACATGCATGATATAAAACATGAACAAATGAAATCAATGAAACGTATTATTTGACTTATAAACAATTTTGATAGTAAAACAGCACTACTTACCCTAAATAAAAAACAATGAAATTGATTTCATCCATCTTGTGAAGCAGTCACTCTGGATGAGATGGAATGCATTCCAAAGTTCTTCGATTCCTGTTATTTTTCGATTCCGTCTGGCTTTTCGTTATATTACATTTTTTTTTTCATCCTCCTTTGTTCGAATCATTTGAACTTCGATTTTCTTTAACATTTCTCGATTCCAGATTATTTTCATTTATTAGAGCGAATTGGAATTTTCGACTTTAACAGAAAAAGACTCTTTTTCAATTATTTAACTGTTTTGGTTTTTAAAAATTAATTTTCTAAAAGTGTTTCACTGCTCACGGATTTTTTATTTTTATTTTAAAATTTGTAATTCATTATCAATACTTACGAATGATTAAACCGAAGTCAAAATATTTTTAGAGAAAAGGCGTATTTTGAGTAAAAATAGATGGTTTTTAAAAATCTTCATTTAATTAAAAAGGAATTCGTTTCGGATTAAAAATTACGAACATATTATTAGATAAAATGCTTTGATAGAAGCATACTTGAAACTTCTCGATTATTTCATAAAATTTACTGATTTTTAGTAATAAAGTCATTTTATAAAAATTTTTTTACCTACAATAATTTAATGTTAATATTTTTCAGTAGAACCTGTTAACAGTAGTTATTATTCAGTGGTGATATTTTCTGTTTCTACTGAATATATAAAAAATAACTACAGTACACAAGTTCTACTTAATAATAGCGACGAAAAATACTCAATAATAAATACGTGATAATAATTTATTTAATAATAATTCTGAATAATAATCGAAGTACAATTCAGTGGAAATTGCTAACTGTAGTTATTATTCAGTGGTGATATTATTCTGTTTCTTCTGAATATATAAAAATTAACTACACTAAACAAATTCTACTTAATAATAGCGACAAAAAATTCTCAATAATAACTACTTGATGATAATCTATTTAACAATAATACTGAATAACAAACGAAGTATGATTTAGTAGAAACTGCTAACAGTAGTGATAATTCAGTGGTGATATTATTCTGTTTCTACTGAATATATAAAAAATAACTACAGTAAAAAAATTCTACTTAATAATAGCGACGAAAATTACTCAATAATAACTACTTAATAATAATCTACTTAATAATAATACTGAATAATAATCGACGTATAATTAAGTAGAAATTGTTAACAGAAGTCATTACTGTTAACAGTTTCTGCATAATAAAAGCGACGAATAATACCTAATTAATAATAACTACTTAATGATAATCTACTTAATAGTAACGCTGAATAATAATCGACGTTATAAGTAAAGTAGAAGCTGTTAACAGTAGTTATTATCGAATTTACAGTAGGTACTGATAACATTAGATATTGCTGTTAACAGTTTCTACTTAACAATAATGACGAATAATACTTAATAATAACTACTTCATGATATGCTGCTTAAAAATAATAATGCTGAATTATAATCGATTTTACATATAAAGTAGAAACTGTTAACATTAGTTGTTAAGGATAAATGTTAACAGTAGATATAAGGAAAAGATGGCGCTGAGACGGAAATAAACCAATCACAGGCGTTAAAAATTTCGTTGCTGATCGTTTGGTGGTTTGTCATTGGTGAAATATATTTCAGTACTTTAACGCTTCCGCTACCAGACTCCTATGTGAACAGGCCCTTACTGTTAACAGTTTCTACTTAATAATAATTACTTAATGATAAGCTACTTAATAATAATACTGAATAATAATCGACGTTATTAATAAGTAGAAACTGTTAATAGTAGGTAGTACTCAGTAGCGATATTATGTAGTTTCTGCTGAATAATATCAATGTTATTATAGAGTAAAAACTGTTAAAAATGCTTATTTTTAAGCAGTGATAATTATTCGATTTCTACTGAATTATATTTTTCTTGACTGTGCAATGGGGCACAACTAGCGAAAACTAAAGTTACAAAATCCCTATTCAAAAAAGAATTATAAATTAACGTTAAGAATATGTTGTAAAGAACTACTTAATACAATAGACACATTTCCGACTGGAGAAATGTGAGGTTATTTTTCATGAAAACTATTTATATGATGGGTCCAAGGAGCCTAGTGGTAGATCATTGGATTTCCGTCAGGGGGGGTGATCAACTCGAATTCCGACGAATGCCATTTAATATCTTCGTGTCTAGGCCAGATATGACCATGTTAAATCTGCAGACCGGAATGTTTTACTATGATGTTAGAGAGGATGGGAGAATGTGCGAAATCCCAAGATGTCACACCTGGAGGTGTTTGATCAAAATTATGGTGGCACATGGCCAAGCTGGTATCTGACCCTTGTGTTGCCACTGAAGACCTCTGCCATTGAAGACCTCTGCCATTGAAGAGTCGCGTTCCTCTGCTCAATGCTATGTATGGACCTCGTCTGGAGTTGTTCCTACCAGTATAAAACAGAATAAAACATATCTTTTAAAATTCGTGCGTAGCGTCAAATAAGGACTTAATAGTTTTAAATTCATTAATCTGTGAAGAAATTAAACTGTGAAATTTGCGATGAGGAAACCTGGATATTTCTCCAACAATTCATTATATTATGCAGATGATTATTATGTGACTTTGCATAACCTTGGCGCATTTACACATGAATGTGAATGATGAATACGTTTTAAGATAATTATGCTCGGTTTCAAACATGTAAGACATTGTTTATATATTATCTTAAAAAGATAGATAATAATAATAATGAAATAATTTTTTTTATATTTTTGAAATCCTCGTTATATGGGAAAATGCATTTAAGCTTAATTCAATTTTATAATGAAGGTGTGTCATAACATTTATGAATAAAATATCATTTAAAAATGCGTGTTAAATGAAGTCTTAATAACTTAAGATGCATTAATCTAAGACGAAATCGAACTGCGAAATTTAACTTGCATCATGAAACCTGGATATTGATCCAGCAATTCATTATATTATGCAGATAACTCTTATCATGTGACTTTGCATAACCTTGATAAATTTACACTTGAATGTGAATGATAAATACATTTCAGGAAAATGGTGTTCGGTTCCAAATACAGCAGAAATTGTATATTTGTATATTATCATATAAAGGTAGACTATAAGTTTGGAATTAATTTTATATTTTTATGATTCTCGCAATATGGGAAAATTCGTTCCAGAATAATTCAATTTTGTAATGCTTCATAATATTAAAGAATAAAATGTTAGAATTAAAAAATTGTAACATAAAGTCGTAATAAGTTTAAATGGGCATTTGACCTGAGACATTTGATCTGCGTTTAAACGGTTACATTTGACCTGTATTTTGAACCTTGATAGAGATCCAGGGCATTCATTATAATGTACTGATGAGTATTATCATGTGACTTTGTATAACCTTGACTAATTTAATATTATTTTGTAAGTTTGAACTTATCTTAATAATATTTTATAATCGGTTGTTACATGAGAAAACTCAGACAAGCGAATGAATTCTTTACATTGCATTTACAATAAATTCCCATTACATCGATAAATGACATAAAATTGTGAGTTATTGTTAGCTTACAAATTAGGGAGACATTGTACAGTGGCAAAATATAATATAAATGTAGAAACTATTTTAATTTAATTATGCTTTTATAATCCTTAATATATGGGAATATCGATGTGAGAATCTTGCAGGTTCATTATGCTTTAATCATGATACTTTTTGCGTTACGTGTGTCATTACTTTCATAGGTAAAATATAATTTTAAAAATCTCCGAAGCGTAAAATGAGTTCTTAAAAGTTTTAAATGGGAATTTATCTACGACGAAAATAAACTGTGAAATTTGATCTGCATGACAAGACGTGGATATTGATCCAACAATTCATTATATTATGCTGATGAGTATTGTCATGCGACATTGCGTAACGTTGATACATTTGCACTTAAAAAGGAATAATAAATACATTTAAAGAAAAGGAATCTAAACAACAATTCCTAAAAATTATTTCCTCTAATAATCATCAAATTTACTCTGACTTCATCTGACATTTCATATTGATAAATGCAATATCATTTTAAATTATTGATCGGTTACAAACTAGAGAGATTATTTTATATTTGTATATTGTCGTATAAGGATAGATAATAATATTGAAATTAGTTTTTATTCATTGAAAATTCATTCAAGATTAATTCAATTCAATAATGAATATATTTCATTATATGCATGGATAAAATGTCATTTTAAAAAACTGCATAAAGTAAAATGAAATCTTTATAGTATAAATGATGTCGAAATAGATTTAATTCCATTTATATATATGACGAAATTAAACTGTGAAATTTGAGGAACAATTCATCATATCATGCAGATGAGTATTATCACGCGACTTTGCACAACCTTGATACTTTTACACTTCAATGTTAATGATAAATACGTTCCAAGAAAAGTATGTTCCGTTTCAACTACGTGAGACATTGTATATTTTTATATTATCATATAGGGGTAGACTATAAAAATTAAAATTTATTATTCATATATATATGTGTATATATATATGTGTATATATATATATGTATATATATATATATATATATATATATATATATATATATATATATATATATATATATATATATATATATATATATATATATATATATATATATATATATATATATATATATATATATATATATATAACATACAAAATAAAAAACCCTTTTTAATTTCCAAATTCCTTTTATTTTCTTTAAAATTTTTTGCGCGTACCAACACTAATTTCTATTTCATTTTAAGAACAAAGGATTTGAGCGTAACCTAAAAGCAATAGTGGGTAATCAATCTATCATCCCTTTAACCCCCAGTCTCGTAGGCGCCAAATCTTATATCACAGGCCGCGGGACTCAATCCCAGAGAACTGACCTGGGGTCCGCTGTTCAATCAATGCAAGGGTAATGTGAGTACGACCTCATGGAGGCTTAAAAGACCCACCTAGGTTTTCGCAGGGGATTTTTTGAATTGTCGTTGCCCCTATAACTTGTAACAGCGGAGGTAATAAAGTGTTTGTCTTAAATGTAATGTGTTTTCTTTGTGTCCGGGACTGGAGGGACCAGAGAAAGACTTTTAAGAGGGTCTTTCGAGTGCCCCAAACCGCCAATGAGCCTTACCGGCCAACATGACTACTATTCGCGGGAGCTGACTTCGAACCAGACTTCCTCCGACGCATGGCCGGCTATCAATCTTTCTCCTCCCACGCAGCCGCCGCCCGTGCTAATGTGATATATATATATATATATATATATATATATATATATATATATATATATATATATATATATATATATATATATATATATATATATATATATATATATATATATATATATATATATACATATATATATATATATATATATATACATATATATATATATATATATATACATATATATATATATATATATATATATATATATATATATATATATATATATATATATATACATACATATATATATATATACATATATATATATATATATATACATACATATATATATATATATATATATATATATATATATATATATATATATATATATATATATATATATATATATATATATATATATATATATATATATATATATATATATATATATATATCGCCTGTAAGCCGAGTCCTCTCTCTCTATGGTAACATTTCCGTCCTTTGCCAATACTAACCTATCTCACCAATTTCTGGCAACCCCGTTTACAGCTGCTTGTACACTCTGTAGATGAGAACTGGACGTTGCCTTTTAAGGTCATGTTATTGCTGGAATAAATTCCTTTGTTCGTAAATTCGAATTGTATTATTTTCGGCCGTGATGTGTGTACGTATTTGAGAAGACGTCCATTCGGATCATTTCACTCACACACACACATATATATATATATACATGCATTGCTTATGTTGTTGCTTTTAATGCCCACTGGCCGAAAATTCCAGACCAAGTCTATATATGCTTCGGGTTGAGTACTGCGGCTCTGGTTTATAACAGCCTCACAAGGGTCAGAGTCCGACTTGGTTAGGTGTCACCACAATTTTGACCGAGCACCTCCGGGGCGACATCTGGGGGATAGTACTTTCTCCACTCATTGACCTCATAGCAGGACACTCTGGTGTACGGATTGAACGTGCCCATACCCGGCCTAGATATGAAGGTATTTACCGGCGCTTGTTCGGATTTGATCCGAGCACCCTCAGTCCCAAAAGCCTTGGCGCTACCGACAAACTGCATTGGGCCTTATATTTAAATTATCCTTGTTGTATGGGATAATTCATTTAAGAGTTATTCATGTTAATAATGGTCGTTTTTCATCTCATGTAATGAATGAAACACAATTTTTAAAAACCACATACCGTTGTATAATATCTTGATAGTTTTCAGTGGGCATTTATTTTTGAAGAAATAAAACTTTGATATTTGACCAGAATGGTGAAATCTGGATATTGGTCTTATTATTATTATATTAATATATTATGCAGATTAAATTATAAAATTATTATATTATGCGGATGAGCACTGTCATGCAACTTTGCATAAACTTGATACATTTATACATGGATGTAAATGATAAATACGTTTCGCGAATATGGTTTTCCGATTCATACGTGTGATACATTGCATATTGGTATATTATTTAAAAATAGAAAATAACATTGAAATTGCTTTTTATATTTTTATAACCCTCTTTATATGGTAAAATTCTTTCCAGAATAATTCATATTTTTAGTGCAAATGTTTCAATACATTCACGAATAAAAATATCATTCTAAAATTCTACATAGCGTAAAAAGAAGTGTTAATAGTTTTAAACTCTAGAGAATTTAAAATATGAAATTTAACCTGTATTATAAAACCTGGATATAGATCCGGAAATTCCTTATGTTATGCAGATGAGTATTATCATGCGATTTTGCAAAACCTTGATACATTTGCAATTGCAAGTGAATGACAAATACTTATCAGGCATTGGAACCTCCATAAAAAATTCTGAAAAGAATTTCTTCTGAAAATCATCTGATTTCATCCAACTTTATATATTGATAAATGAAATTCCATTGGAATATATTGTGTGGTTACAAATTAGTGAGATATTTTATGTGTATATTATCGTATAAAGGTAAATGATAATTATTTTATAATTTTAAAATCTTTGTTATATGGGAAAATTTGTTTAATTTAATTGCATATAAAAGACTATAGAGTTGTAAATGAATTGTCGATATGAGGAAATTAAATTGGGAAATCTGATCTGTACGGTGAAACCTGGATATTGCTCTAGCAATTCATTGTTTTATGCAGAGGAGTTTATCATGCAACTTTGCATAACCTTGATACATTTAAAATTGAATGTGAAAAAAAAAATATGTTTCAGGTAAAATAACCTAAATAACAAAGTCTGAAAAGAAATTCCTCTAATATTTTATATTGATAAATGAAAAGTCCTTTTTACATATTGTTTAGTTGCAAATTAGTGAGACATTTTATATTTGTATATTATAGTTTAAAGGTAGATGATAATATTAAATTTATTTTTATAATTTCAAAATCTTCGTTATACGGGAAACTTCCTTTAATTTAATTAAATTTAAAACTACGTAGAATTTTAAATGGATTTATCTGCATGACAAATTTAAACTGTGAAATTTGACCTGTCTGATGAAACCTAAATATTGATCCAGCAATTCATTATATTATGCAGATGAGTATTATCTTGCAACTTTTGCATAACCTTGATACATTTACACTTGAATGTGAATGATGAATACGCTTCCCGAAAATGAATCTAAATAACAAAGCATGAAAATGATTTCATCTGTCCCTCGCAGCATTCGCTTTTAAGTGATGGAATACAGTCTAGGGTTTTTCGATTTCTATTATTTCCCCCCTTCTCCTCTAGCGTTTCTCCAGATTACTTTGTTTTCCAGCTCTTTGTAGCAAATCATTTGAACATCGATTTTCGTTAACCTTTTTTCATACTTGCTTTGATTCTTTTTCTTTCATCTAATATTAAATAGAATATTTTACGATACCGGTGCTTTTAATTAAATATTTGTATGACTTTACGTTTTTAAGACTTGTTTCCGAAGATTATAAGGAAATTCTTGTATTGTTTCTTCATAATATGAATGCTTTTTTAAGTTTTAAATAAGATAAGACTTTGAATGTTTTAAGATAAAACTTTCGATGTATCATTTTCCATGATACATCGATTCAGTTTATACGTTTTTAAGTCTTATTTTTGAAGATTATGTGTGAACATCTATATTGTTCCTTCATATTATGAATGCATTTTTAGATATAAACTCTATATAAACTCCATGTAAAGATTTTTTTTTCAAATTTCTAATGCAGAAACCTGTAGACGAAGTCCTTAGATATCGATATAAATAAGATAACAAGTTGATTATTTTTAAATAAAACTTATCTCGTTTCCCATGATACATCGATTCGGGTTATATTAAAGAAATGAAATGTAAATTTTATTACATTTTATTTTTTCAACTAAAGATAATGATACTAATTTATTTGAATTAATCACATATTTAAATGAATTAGATATTATCAACTTTCAATGCATTAGTTGTTATCGACTTATTTTGATCAAGCTTAAATGCGTGTATTGTTCCTTCATGTTATGAATACATTTCAAAGTCATTCATAATACGATGACAAGATAACAAGATAATTAAATAAGATAACAAGTTTAATATTTTAATATAAAACTCTCGATGTGTCATTTTCCATGATTCATTGATCCATTTTGTGTTACAGGAATAGGAAGTAAATTTTATGATTCTTCAACTAGTTGCAAATTTATTTGAATTTATCACATAAATTTCAATATATCAGGTATTATCACCTTTTCCTTATAAAACAACCGTGTGTTAACAAACACTACTAGCTTAAAAGTTGTCTTCAAATTGAAATAATTATCTGGTATTGTTTATAGTTTAATGTGGTTTACGAAGCGAAGGTGCATAAAATGGCATAAATATTTTTTTAATAAGGTAACTACATACTTTGTTTCTCTTTTGTCTAGTATTAAATGGAATATTTTACGATACGGGAGGTTTTAACTAAATATTTGTTTGACTTTACCTTTTTAAGACTTGTTTTAGAAGATTATGCATAAACGCCTGCATTTTTCCATCATATTATGAATGCATTTTCAGATATACACAAGATAAGAAGTTAAATATAAAACTTTCGATCTATCATTTTCGTGATGCATTGATTCAAGTTACATTAAAGAAATGAGAAGTATACTTCACCATCCTTCATTTCTTCAACTTAATTTCAATAGTTACAAATTTGATACGTTTTTAAGACTTAATTTTGAATATTGTGAGTAGGTTCCTATATTGTTTCTCCATATTATGAAATCTTTCTAACATAGAAATAAGATAACAAGTTGAATATATTAAGATAAAACTTGAGTCTTTTCCCATGATAAATCGATTCAGATTATAATATAGAAATGGGAAGTAAATTTAATCAAATTTCATTTCTTCAACTCAATAGTAACATCAATAATTCATTTGAATTAATAAGAGTTATACATTGAAGTTTATTAACTTCCCTTTTAAAATGTCAGTGTTGTAACAAATACTACTAGCTTAAATGTGGTCTTCAAACGAAAATAATTATTTCGTATTATGTATAGTTTAATTTGGTTTACGATAAAAAAATGAAAATAATTGCATGAATATTATTAAAATAGGGAAATACTTACTTTATGCCTTTTTTCTCTTCTAATATTAAATGTAGTAATTTACGATACGGCTGCATGTAATTAAACATTCGTATAACTATACGTTTTTGAGATGTATTTTGACTATGCGTAAACTCCTGTATTGTTCCTTCATATTATGAATACCTTTTAAGATATGAATAATACGACCCTGATTTGAATAGTTTAAGGTAAAACTTTCGATGTATCATTCTCCATGATACATCTATTTAAGTTGTAACACAGAAAGGAAAAATAATTTTTATTATTTATTTCTTTAACTAAATATCAGACATGCAAAGTTATTTGAATTAATCGCATAAATTTTAATACAGTAGATACTATCAACTATTCGTGTATTAACAATAACTATAAGCTTAAAAGTGGTATTCAAACGAAAATAATTATCTAGTGATGTGTATAGTTTAATGGGGTTTACGAAAGCAAAAGGCAAATAATTGAGTAAATATTATAAAAATTAAGGCAAATTCTTACTTTGCGTCTTTTGTCTAATATTAAATGGAATATTTTACCATACGGTTGCGTGCAATTAAATATTCATATGACTTTACGTTTTTGAGAACTTATCTTGACTATGCTTAAACTCTTATATTTTTCCTTCATATTATGACTACCTATCAAGTTATGAATAAGATGAAAATAAGATGAATATCTTAAGGTAAAATATTCGATCTATCATTCTCCATTATACATCTATCTAAATAATAAAAAAAGAAATGAAAAGTAATTTTATTTCCTCTTCTAAATATCAGAGATGAAAAGTTATTTGAATTCATTAAACACACTTTAATACCGTAGATATCATCAACTAACCATGCATAAACAATTCCTATAAGTTTAAAAGTGGTCTTCAACAGAAAATAATTACGCCGTATTGTGTATAGTTTAATATGGATAACAAAACAAAAATACATGTAACAGCATATATACTAATAAATTGGGGTAAATACTAGATTTGTTTTTCTTCTTCAAATGTCAAATAGGACATTTTATGATAAAAGAATGTGGAGGCTATTAATTAAACATTTGCAACACTTATTTTCGAATACATTCATCATTTATTTTGCAGATTTATTTTCGAAGATAATGCTTAACTTTCTATATTTTACTTTCTTATTATGAATGTATTTTAATATTTAAATAATATAACAACAAGCTGATTAGTTAAGATAAATTTTTCGATATATAATTTTCCATGATTCAAGTTATATTATATATATATATATATATATATATATATATATATATATATATATATATATATATATATATATATATATATATATATATATATACACTCGTTACATATTTCTTCAAATTAATATCATAGTTATAAACGTCTTTGAATGAATCATATATATTTCATAGCATTAGATGTTATGAATATATTTTCATTTGTACGTCTATTAACAAATATTATTAGTTTGAAAGTCGTTTTAACGAATAATTATTTCGTATAGTGCACAGTTTATTGTGGTTTCCGGAACAGAAATGAATAAAATTGCAGAAATATTATGTTTTTTTTTTCAAAATAATGTGGCTGTAAATTGTTGATTTCAAGTAGTTTAAAATATTCGTTTGAATTTTCGATATATAGGAAAAATCGTTGTAAAATAGTATGACTAACAAATATTCCCGAAGTTTAAAAATCTACGGTTAAAGTTTAAATTATGGTGACTAGATGTCGAAATAATTTTAGAGTAGACTCCGGAAGGTAATGTTTCCAGTCAAGTAATTTCATCCCTTATTAATAGTTTGCAACATTGATTACACTAATGTTGAAGTGCATGATTGAAACTTCTGTCTTAGGTACTTAACGTTAAAATATCGCATAAAATATCGCATGCGTGCAATTGCTAATGATTAAGTATATATCAGCACGCTAAAACTCTACATTTCACGTAAAAAATTTCAAAAAATATGAACTAGTAGTTTTTTGTCCTACCTTTGATTACTTAAAAATGAATGTCTGGAGTTAATGTCATAAATTTTTGGTTAACTACTAAATCACAGATTGAAATAAATTGTTTGTACTAATCTTTTTACATTCACGAAGGGAATAATTTTGTTAAAGAAAAGATCAAATGATGGTTTATCAAATTGAGAAGGTGTCTCAGAAGGAAATTAGTACAATTATGTTTGAAAATATAAGTGTAATAATGTAATTTAAAGGGGAACTCAAAACTCCCAGGAACGGGAAGAAGTGGTAGGGGGAAATTATTTTTTACTGCATAAATCTATACGTGACATAGTATGGCCGCCTGTAAAAGTTACTTCGATGAATATCTTTATTTATCTATAAATTCACACACGCACACACATATATAATAAAGGCATTAAATATGAAATATTGGTGTGCGTAATACGTTTCCGAAAACGTATGTAAGAATCGCTACGGAGCGTAAAGTGTACATAATGCAATGAGTCATATTCTTTCATTGGGTTATTCTTAAAATGATGTGCCCCTGTTTATAAAAAAATACATCTTTTACTTGTGCCTAAGCTATTTGGTATGTTAACATTTTAAAAAAATATGGTGTTACAAACTTTTCTTGATTTTACAGTTTGAAAGAATAATTTAATTATGACGTATCAATAGCTAATTTATGTTTTCCTAGAGACGGACTTACAATTCTTTCGAGTGAAGTATTTGAATTAGTGTTAAATAATTTTCAAAAATATTTGGTATCTTAATTATTTGAAAATTATGTTGTTTGTAAACTTCTGCTTTTCTTTGTAGTTTGAAAGAACTATTTAATCGCTATGTATCTATAGCGAAATTATTTAAAAACGTACATTATTACAAACGTACTGTAATTGAGGGAGACGTTATTAATAGTGCTGAATTATTTTCAAAGTCATTTTGTACCTAAATAATTTCAAATTTATGCTGTTTTAAATTTCTATTTTCCGTTGTTTTCTGAAGGAATAATTTAATCGCTACATATCAATAGCTAATTTATTTTTCCCTATGGACAAATGATATTGCATTGATCGAGAAGTGTTTATAGTGTTAAATTATTTTCACAGACATTTGGCATCTTAATAATTTGAAAATTATTCTGTTATACATTTCTATTTTTCTTTAAAATTTGAAGGAATATTTTAATCGTTGCATGTCAATACCTTATTTATTTTTTTCTTGGTACAAACGTATATGCATCGCGAGAGAAGGTTTTATAGTGTTGAATCATTTTCAAATTCTTTTGGAATCTTAATAATTTTTAAATTATGCTATTATAAACTTTTCCTTTTGTTGTAATTTAAACGAATAATTTAATCACTAGGTATCAGTAGCTAAATTATTTTCCCCTATGAAGAAACGTTACAGCATTGCGCAAGAATTGTTTATAGTGTTGAATTATTTTCAAATGCATTTGGATTCTTAATAATTTGAAAGTCAGGCTTTTATAAACTTCTATTTTTCGTTGTATTGTGAAGGAATAGTTTAATCTCTACGTATGAATGGCTAATTTATTTTTCCCTATAGGCTAACGTTACTGTACTGTTCGAGAAGTGATTATAGTGTTGAATTATTTTCAACGGCATTTGGCATCTTAATAACTTGAAAATTATAAATCTCTATTTTTATTTATGTTATATTTTTATTTATGTTATAAATTTCTATTTTTATTTAAAATTTGAAGGAAAATTTTAATCGTTGCATGTCAATAGATTATTTATTTTTTTGTAGGTACAAACGCATAGGCATCGTCCGAAAAGTGTTTATAGAATTAAATTATTTTCAAAGTCATTTGGCATCTTAATAATTTAAAAATTATTCTGTTATAAACTTCTTATTTACTTGTAATTTGAACGAATAACTTAATCACTACGTATCAATAGTTAAATTATTTTCCCCCTGAAGAAACGTTACAGCATTGCGCAAGAAGTGTTTATAGTGTTGAATTATTTTCAAGGGCATTTGGTTTCTTAATAATTTGAAAGTCATGGTTGTATAAACTTCTATTTTTCTTTGAACTTTGAAAGAATAATTTAATCACTGCGTGTCAATAGCTAATTTATTTTTCCCTAAGGACAAACATACAGTCATTGCGCGAGACGTGTTCACAGTATTGAATTATTTTTAAAATGGAAATTTTCTTCCCAATGTGAATTGCATAATGATTTTCAGGGTAAAATTTCAATGAATCCGGTTAGCATATGCTTTCAAATAATCAAAAATCTTTTCAACTGTTAGAAAAGGAAGAAAATGTTAAATAAGGGGACCCAAATAAGAAAAGGGTAAAAACGATTTTACTTCCCTCCTAAAGAATAACTACGGAAGTGATGGAAAATATTCCAACGTGCTTCATTTTCTTTTGTTTGTTTTCTTCAACACTTCTAGCATTTCTCCAGATTACATTGTTTTTTGTCCGCATTGTTCAAATGATTTGAACTTCGATCTTCTTTAACATTTCCCTCAAAGTTTCGATTTTTTTTGCTTTATATTATTCTGAATTGAATTTTTAAACAATAAAAGAATGGGAACAATTCCCCCGCATTTATTTTACTGTCTTGTTATTCGGAATCCATTTTCTGGAGATTTTTTAACTGTGTGGGGATTGGATTTCTGTGTAACTAATCAACTTTACGTTCTCGGCCATTCCGAGATTAAAATAATGGATATAGCTTTATTGTAACATAAAGAAATATTCATGAACCATTGAAAATTAATGTGTTGAAAAAAATCAATTACTTAAGCTGAATATTTTTTCGAAGATTTATTTAAGTGGTGCTGTATTTTTTAGTAACTAGATGATTTAAAAGATAAAAATGAAAAACATGTATGAATTCATTGTTCACTGCAACTGCTTTCATAAGGAGACTGTAGTTGTTCATTGTTAGGGGGGTTATTTTTGGAAAGTCCAATACATTGAGCACATGCAGTTATCGTAAAACTGCATTGATATCATATCAACTTATTGATATCAAATGTATTGGTAAGGAGGAAACTGTAGTTACTCATTGTTAAGGAGGAAGTTTAATAGATTGGGCACATGCTGTTATTATACAACTGCATTGATATCGTATCAACTGCATTGATAAGAAGACTGCATTTGCTTAATGTAAAGATGCTTGTGTTTAGATATTTTACTAGATTTTGCTCATGCTGTTTTCTAAAAATAAATATACCTGAATAACATAATAACTTTTGAACAGTTACTATTTCTTTAAAGACTTAGCACATATGAGCAATGTTGGCTATATCATAATATGAACGGGAGAGTGGAGGGTGCAAACGAACTTTGTGGCTTCTGGATACGTTGAAAATATCTGCTTTAGCATAAAAAACTTGCATAAACTTCTACTAGGGAGTACGCGACTAATCAAACACTTATCACGCGTTTATATATTATGTAAAAAAAACTAACTCATGGCATAACAGTCCGAGTTGCTTTTCAAAACTGGGGACCAAGGCCTGCGGAGCCCGTCTCCTCTTTCATGACCGTGGGCTTGGGGTAACATACAGAATATGTCTCGGTCAGGTGGTCAACCTGACGCGGGACCCCCAGAGTAGTTCCCAATAATGCTTGGCCCTCATTTTATTGAACCACTCAAGGGATGAAAAGGCATGAGTCGACCTTGCCCAGTGAGTGTCGAACCCTGGACCTGAGGTGTGGCAGGTTGACGATTTTAACCACTACGCAACCGGGCGTCAAATACTACGTAAACATTTTGAATATATGTATACTAAATTTATGCACTCATTTACCTTTCATTTTGCCCAAGCTGTTAACTAAAAAAAAGCATTAATAATAAAATTAATTATAAATTAATTTAAAAATTTGTTGGATTTTTAATATTTTTATCGCTTAGCAATCGCGGTCATATAATCTGGTAGGGGGAGAGGCACAACTTAGGTTTATGGCTGTTATTTACGATGAAATGGTCTGCTTTTGTTTAAGCAACTTGCCTACTAGGAGTGTGCGACTTATATCATGCGTTCAAATAATAAGTAAATATTTTGAACATAAGTGCCCCAAAATTATGTAATATTGTATTTTGATTGATAACGTATATGGTTGGAACAAATATACTCTAACCAAATAATATGCTTCGAAAATAAACTTCAACGTTAAGGGGATGATGGACCTTTCAAAACGATTTTTGAAATTTTTACCACAGAGATATGAAATTTTGTATATATATTCATTAAAGTATAACAATATTAAGCACCTTATAAAATTTTATAAATATTTTTTAAAAAATAATTTATAATTAAAAAATTTAAATTAAATTACCCTTCTTTAAAATGCTCCTTGCGACTCAATTTTAAACTTTTCCCCTTAATTTTGCATTTATATTGCTTATAAATACTTTCTGAACAAAGTTATGTATTTTTTTGTACTTTCGTTGAATAGTTAATTTTTAGAAAATATTTTTATGCTTGTACTCTGAATTTTCGCGAAATTTTTGTACTTTTCTACACTAAAGTTAAACTTTTATAACCTAAATGATCTCGAATCCTAAAATGGATACATAACTTTATTTTGATGTATTACAGGAATCTTTATTATAAATTTCATAAAATTTCGTCAAAAATTATGACGCGAGGAGCATTTTAAAGACTTGCAAATCTGGAAATTTCTCATTTTGAGAAAAAGTCATTTAAAAGATAATTTTTTATCTACCTTTAATACTTACTACTCTAAAGCCACCAATTTTTCATTTTTCCTTTCACTACACATTTTAAATGCATTTCATTCCAATATTTACATGTTTTTAAAATATTAATACACCCCCCAAAAAAATTCCAATTTTTGCTCGATTTTTGGTAATTTGAAAGTCCACCATCCCCTTAAATGAAAGTAATATTTGCTTCCACTTTTGTTTAATATACTAGGGGCTTCGCCCCTAGGCTCACTACGCTCGCTCCTCTGGTGAATCAAGTGAATGAATGACTCAATAGTTGTTTACAGCGATTGAGTCATTCATTTTGTTTACAGTTGAAGCTTCCCCTCCCTCTCGACGAAATGGATGAAGCCCGGCGAAATGGATGAATGGGTGAAAAATTGGATCTTCTTTCAAAGGAAGTGAATGAGAAGATTTTTTTTGAAGTATTTCTTTAAAATTCAATTAAAAATCGAAATTTTAAGATAGAGACTTGAAGTGAAGTTTATATGAATGAAAAAGCTTTCATCTTCCAGTTGATATAAATATTTTCTTTGTAACATAATAAGTCTGACAGCATCGAATTTATATATCTCGAAACGCATCAATTTTTCCAAAAAGTGAGTTTTCAATTTTAATAAAAATATCAGTCTGTTTTAAATTATTTTTAAACAAATGACGACTTGTTTCAAGGAGAAATGTCTGTAGTCTTAGATTGGAAAAAAAAAATCTACGATCCTTTTTTGGCGAGTTATCGTAATCTGAACATGAAAAAGTCAATATTTTTCCACAAAACATACAATAAAAAAAAAACTTAAAGTCCGACGAATATGAGACATGTCTTACTTTCTTTCCCACATTGTTCTGCATCGATTGGTATCGGTCTCGACCCCATACCCCCAGCGGTTTCGGAGGAGATAGCGTGACAAGCTTTTGACAGCGGCGGCGGCGGCGGCGGCAGCGCCAGTTACTTTCTTTTAGAATAGAGAGATAAGATACTGAAAATGATTTCTTCGCAAAATTTATCATGGGCTTTGTTCCGTAATTGTAACACTGACCTTCCTTTTGCCGACGGTTTGGTTTGCTTTTGGAGCACTACGGTCATTTTTTGGTACATGAGGGCTAATTAGACCGAGACTTACTGCCTAAATGCGATTCCGAACGGCTACAAACATCCATCCCAATTGTGGGTCTCGAACCCACAGACACTGGTACCGAAGGCCAGCGCCCGGCCCTTTTTCCGACGGAACGCCTCTCCTTGGCAATAATGTGACTGTACTTGGCGCAAGCCAATTCTGTAAGTTCAGAGTTGAAGTTGTTCTGAGGGTGTGGGCAAATGATGCCGCACTTCTACGCTTAATAAAATTATTTTAAATGAATTGCAGTCCACGCTCATGTTTGAATTCGAACGCAAACCTCCGTACAGACTCATATAATATGTTAACATTTTGAATAAATGTGCGCTAAAACTATGTATTTACCTTTCACTGATAATGTGTATAGTTCCTATAAATAAAACCCCAGAGTTAAATGAAAGTGGTATTTGGGTCCTCTTTTGTTCAATGTATTAAACATAAAAAGATGATTTCAACTGAAACTTTATCATGTAATCAAATAATAGTATGTAAACATTTGGAATATATTTGCCCAAAAATTATGTAGAAATTTACCTGCGGGATAAATAAAATAAAACTCCAACGTTTAACTGAAAGTAGTATTTGCTTACAGCTTGCACAAAATATAAAATATAAAACATTTTGAGAGAATTAAAGAGAAAAATACTTATAATAGTAAAATAAAAGTTTAATAATTTTCTCTTTTTGATCTCTCAGGCATATTTTAAGCTTAAATACATGGTATTCTTTATTTTTATATCCTAATCCTTAAATATGTTGTATATTTAAATGTTCCTTATATGCTTTTATAAGAAAACCAAAATCTATTGATTTTTCGATCATTTAGATCGATGAGATCACGAAAAATACTTTATAACTTGTATTACATCTATTTCTAAGACAAAATGTCATTGGAAATCCAGGACTTTATCCGAAAAAAGTTTTTAGAAGTTTTCGATAAGCATTTTAAAATCATAACGAAAATCTATAAGGGATGTGTACTTCAGTCATTTATTCATGTCCTAGACATACGAAAACTGAATTTTATTCGATGAATTTCTATTTTTAATGTTTTGATGCTATAGAAAATTCTTGGATAGGACATGTTCAAATAAATTTAATGTAACACATTTACACGAAACAGTTTTATTTTGAAACTTGTCCGAACCAAGCGTGATTAAATGATTTTAAAATTAGTTAAAAATTATCGTTGATTATTTCTTTCTTAGGTTTTCAATGTTAAATCTATCTCTTTTGCATTTATATGAGGAAAAGTAATTTTCAAAACAGAAAAAGTTTCTGCAAGTTCAAATGCCAAGTTTTTTTTAATTCTAATATAACATCTGCTACGGTCTTTGCTCGTCGTGGCAAAGACTGTTGCAAATAAAAACCTAGCTAAACGTGAAATAAAACCTTGATGAAACGGGATTAAGTGATTTTAAAATTAGTTGAAATTATCATTGAATATTTCTTCCTTAGGTTTTCAATGTTAAATCAGAAGGGGTAATGCAGAAGGGGTACCTTCTGCATTAATATGCATTAAGGTAATTTTCAAAAAAGAAAAAGTTTTACTTAGTTCAAACGCCAAGTTTTTTAATTCTAATATAACATCTGTCACAGTGTGTTCTCTTCGTGGCAAATACTGTTGCAAAAAAAGAATTCAATCGTGTCGTGGTATACCCTTTATATACCTTCATAAATTTGAGGTAAAAGGCGTGTCTAATGTGACACACTTTTCTTTACACCAAAACTCCTTAATACATGATTGTGGTATGTGTAATGATGCGCCTTCGAATAGGTGAAAATATTATAAAAATATTAAAAGGATAAGTCGATTCGAAGGCTTTTATCATTACATTCATTTGATAAAATGGGAAACGACGGCTGACGCGGTACGATAATTAAAGAGCGGAGCAGTCTTATGTTAGATGCAGCGTATAGAATAGGTCTTACAGCTGCGATGACCGTGGGGGGGGGTTGATCGCCAGACAAGATTAGGCCAGACTGTCACCGAAGTTGCCATTAACCGACAATGAACTTTGTAAGAGGATTTTCGAGGAGAAAACCACAAGCAACTTGGGAGGTTTGCGTGCGGTTTCCGTGTGGGCGTACGTCGGTGAAGCAGGGGCGGCCAATTAAAGAATGTTGAAGTGATGTAAGCGAATGAAATGATGGCAGAATCGGGAATGGAGAAAAAATATTTTGAAGGAGGAGTCAAGAAAGAAGAATGTGATTTGAAATATATAAATTGGGGAGTTTGAATATTTAATAGGCCTCTCTCTAAAATAGCAAGCTCTCCACTCTAAAAAGCTCTCCCTCTCGAGTCTCAGACTCGGATTCCTGGTGGCGTATAGGGTCGAGCTTCGGTTTCCCTTGTGTTTTACGGCGTTGGGTCGACATTTTGAGTTTCTCAAAGATAGGTGCCTGATTAAAATAAAGTTTGTGTAGTGGTGTGAATTCACGAGAAGTTTTAAGAAGACGGATGAAAAGGAAGTTTATGCCCCTGCCTATCAACTGATAGCCTCTACAGACCTCAACTAACTAAATCAGAGGAATCATCAATCTGCTAAAGGTCAACTGAACCGAGTGATTCGCACAAATATTATTGTTTAGCTCAGTCCCTTTTGTTTATAGTTGTTTTTTTATTAAGTTTTGTTTACGGCCGGTAGAAGAAATTTGAGAGGAGAGATAGTGTTGAATAGATATGTTGAGTTTTTGGTAATCATCGTGTGCTTCCTATTTTCCTTGAAAAGTAATTGTTGAATGAAAATTGTCTTAAAGATAAACTAAAGTTTTGGTGGATGGCTAAGTGCGCCTGATGAAAAGACAATGATTAAAATAATATGCAAAAATGTAAATTTTGTAAATAAATTTAGTTTAGTTTAAATTTAACGATTTGTCTGTTTTAGTTTTCACAGTTGGTTTTCAGGGTACTGAATGAAAAGTTTCATTTTTAGTCTAGGTTTTCGCTATCCTTCAATTTGTTCGTTATTGCTAACTTCGTCCAGGACTCTGGGTTATAAACAAATAAATCTTACACAACGCACCCAACTACCCCTTTCTAAAATAATAACTAATGTACTACCCCAACTAAATCACGCCTTAATAAATAACTTTTGGACGATCAATACGTCAGTATGTTCTTACATGCACCTACTCCCCACTCCACTTATTTTCTAGGATTCTCAATGTAACAAAAATGATAAGAAAAATTTAACTTTCTACAGGGTGCGGCAGAGAGGACTCCCACATTTCAGAGGGTAAAAAAAAACACGAACGAACTATTTAAAGTAAAAAGCTTTATATTTTTGAAAAGTAATTATAAAGTATTTTTTCCATGAGGTTTTGAAAATAACTTAACTGAGGTGGCACCCGTTATTTGCGATGCAATTGCTGAAGGCTTTCTCTAAAGTTTTCTGCCACTCTGTTGGTTATATCTGTGGGAATGGCACAAGGTTCCTCACGAATGATGGACTCGGTGCACATTTTCATGTGTTTTAATCTCCCGGGGACGACCATCTGGTTTCCTTAGTTCAAACGTGATACTAATTTGCTCTCACGTTTGAAACTCATCACAGGATTGTTTTTCGACCAGGAACGCCATCAGTTACATATAGCTCGAAGCGTGTTCTAAATACCCTCTATGTCACCGAGGCAGGATCGCTGTTTTTAAAGGACGTGTCGGTAACGAAACCTCGATGGTTTACCAACTTTATCAAATTTAGAAACTCATGGTGCTTATTAATAATAACAAGAAAATCCGTCCGAATTGTTTCCGTCTTCCTCCCCCTTTCCCACTTCCTTACCAATGACCCTTAGAAATGTGGGAATTCATTTTACTGGACCCTGTGCACCCAAACTCAACCCAATGTCTTACTCGCTAAACTAAACTGAACTCATGGCGCAACAGTCCGCTGTGAACCGAGGCCGGAGGTGTTCATTTCCGCTTTTTTGACTATGGGATTGGGGTGCCATACAGCATATGTCTCAGTCAGGTGGTCAACCTGACGTGGTACCCCCAGGGTTTTGGTCCCAAGCATGCTTAATCCTCATTTTATCGACCCAATAAAGGGATGAAAGGCATGAGTCGACCTCGCCCAGTCGCAGGGTCGAACCTTGGACCTGTGGCGTGGCAGCTTGACGCTTTTAACCACTACGCCACCGGGTGTCAAATACTATGTAAGCATTTTGAATATATGTGTACTAAAGTTATGTACTCAATTACATTTGATTTTGCCCAATCTGTTAACTAAAAACAAAAAATAAAAATAATTAAAAAATTAACTAGAAGTAAATTAAAAAATAATTAAAACTTAATTTAAAAAACTGTTGGATTTTTAAAATGTGTACTACTTAGCAATCGTGGTCATATAATCTGGTAGGGGAAGAGACACAACCTAGGTTTATGGCTGCTATATACGATGAAATCGTCTGCTTTTGAATAAGCAGCTTGCCTAGCCTTGTACTAGGAGTGTGCGACTTTTATCATGCGTGCAAATAATAAATATTTTGAAAATAAGTGGCCAAAAATTATGTAATATTGCCTTTTTAATTGATAACGTATATATATATATGGCTGGAACAAATATAATCTAACCAAGTAATATGCTTTGAAAATAAACTCCAACGTTAAATGAAAGTAATATTTGCTTCCACATTTGTTTAATATATAAGATACTGAAAATGATTTCAACGCAAAATTTATCATGGGCTTTGTTCCGTAATTGTAACACTGACCTTCCTTTTGCCGACGGTTTGGTTTGGTTTGGTTTGGTTTTGGAGCGCTACGGTCATTTTTTGCTACATGGCCAACCTGACGTGGGGCCCCCAGAGATTAGTTCCCAAGCATGCTTGGTTCTCATTTTATCGACCCAATCAAGAAATGAAATGCTGAGTCGATCTTGCCAGTCGCAGGATCGAACCCTGGACCTGTGTTGTGACAGCTTGACACTTTTAACCAGTCTTACTCACTAGTGTTCGTAATAAAAGATAGTTTTATTCAAAATGAACTGTCGTAGTGCTTGCACTACTTGATTATCCAGAATTTCAAGAAACTGCACGACATCATAGATTTATCTACAGTAGCTAGTTCTAAATGGCAAAATAATATAAAACAGTAGATTATCGTTATACTGTCTCTATTATACTTTATTTCTTAGAAAAAATATCTGAAAGGGGTTTGTACCCGGAAAACATGTAGCCGAAGCCACAGACATATTAAATGTCATACAACCTGAGCACAATATTAATTCCCTCCATATTATAGACAAGGATTAGCGCTTCTGAGACCTAACGAGGATGTATCCAAAATCTGTCGTGCCGACCATCATTATAAGCACTGCCTCGAATCATTTGTGACTCATAGAATGGATAATAATTGCTTTAGGCATTACCGGTTCTGACAGTACTCTACAATTGCAGAATTTGTGAACCGTGGTAAACTATGGCTTACTCTTTCAATTGTAAACAAAATGCTCTTGCCCCTTAATCATCATTGTTTAGGTTATCTAGGTACTACCTCTACAGGTTTTATTTCGCTCGTATACGATAAGAAAGTTAACTTTTAGTTTTCAGAAATAGTTGTCTCGTTCAAAGCGATCGGTTATTTGGAATCCTACAGTCATAACAAAATGCATATCAGCTGAACCCATTGCTTGGTAGCCATCAAAACTATTCTTGTCAGTACTTGTATGTTATCAATTTTTGGTTGCCTACTTCATTTTAACAAAAATAATTTAAAAATCAGATTTTATCATTTTAATTTAACGTTCGGCATACCGGTCAGTAATCCTCAACCGGTGTGCTGCGAGATTTTTTCTTTTTTTGGGGAGTAGCATAGAGAAAAAAATATTCATGAGCCCCCTACCTTAAAATAAATATTAGTTGAATTGATGACTCTCACGCCCACATCTGTTAAGATTGATATCAAACATTTGTGCTCTAAGAATCCATCACAAGAATCACATTAATACAGTAAAAACCTCATTTTCCCGGCTTTTCTTTATCTGGATCTCCGGATAATCAAGAACAGATTTTTAAACATTACTTTTATTTAACACATATTATTGTTCACATTAGATAGTAATTTTTAACTATTATAGCAAGAATGTAACTACAAGTACGCGAAATATCCACTTTTTCGTTTGATTCAATGTACAGTTCCTGCATAGAATGTACAATAAATTATGGTAATAAAATGCTTTTTGTTGAGATTAAGAAAGCTTTACTAGACTTACCAATTTTTTGTTAAGAAATGATGTGAAAGGTTTGTCTTGTAAACTATACTATGCAATTTTGTTAGAAAACATTGCTTTTTTTCGTAATAAACGGTAAGTCTGCTTAGTTAAGGATTTTATTTTGCTTATTACCCATATTTCCCGTATTATCCCGATTTTCAATTATCCGGATTGCCTATGGCCCCAGTTTGACCTGATAAATGAAGTTTTACTGTATAACAAAGACTGTTTTATACAAAATGGTACTGTCGTAGTCTTTACACTACATGCATATCCTAGATTTCAAGGCACTGGTTAGCTTCACAGATTTTTCGACAGAATCTAGTTCCACCTGACCTAATTACTTCAATAACTGGTTTATCGTTATACTGTCGATTATATAATTATATGATTATACTTTTAGCAATTTTTATTATAGTCCTGTAGTGTATAACTATACTGAATCCCATAGTCATTTTCAAAACTGTATGAAAGTATGCTATCCTAGTGTTTGTTACTTGTTCAATCCTAGTATCATAGATTTCGATGTGTGCACCTTTTGCAGCACGACAAACGTCTAAATGATAATCCAGTTCTCTCCAAGTGTTTCGTAGCCTATCAGGAGTTATTACACGAATTGCTTGAATGATACTCTTCTTCAACTCATCCACAGTTTCAATTATTTGTTTATACACAACGGATTTAAAGAATCCCCAAGCAAAATATTTCTAATTACTCGTGATATACTGCGAAACACTTGGAGAGAACTGGATTACCATTTAGACATTAGTCGTGATATAAAAGGGAAACATATCGAAATCTATAATACTATAATGAAATCAATGATTGGTATTAAAACTTGGTGAGGCGTTCTTTCTATTAAAATATTTAAAAAAAAATTCTAATGGGTAGTTCCGTAAAATAAGTCATAACTTTTGGTTACATTTAACCCGGACACCCTGTACTTTGATTTAAAAAATTGAAAAAAAAAACTAAAATTCTAATAAAGGTGCCCCCAAGCCTCTAACCTAATTCCCAATGGTGCTACAAACATAAAAAAGGTTCCTAATATCTGTAATAAGTCATCAATTATAAGATGTTAAGCTATAAATCAGAGATTTTTGCAGGCTTTCCAAGTGTATTAAGAATTCTATATACGGCCACATTTGGATAATGTTAACTTTCACGTCATAATTTAGTTTGTTTCCTACCATAATATGCATTCAAGTTCGGTTATTATTGTGACATACGTAATTGCAGAATCAAGCAGTTTCCGAGAGCGCCCAAACCACGTCAAAATTATCATTGGGACGTTTATGTCATTTACTAATCACGGACATGATATGCGTTTCCTGATGTTTAATATACATTATTCAGTTATAGGCATTAGGATTTAAGCCGACTCGTTACCTCGGTATTTGTTGTGGCCTGCATAATAGCATTCAAAATTTTAATTGGGTTTACCTAATATGTTTGGATATATTAGTCAAACTGGGCCGAAATGATTAGTGTGTGTGTGTGTGTATGGGATATTTAATGTCAAATATTGAAATAAATGATTTTATTTCAATAAAAAGCATAATAGTATATACAAAAACCTTTAAATTTTCAAATGATCGGTAATAATACTTTTTGTCCATATTTGCTTTTCTGATACATATGTTAAGGTAAAAATGATAAATCTGGTGATTATGCATAATCACCGATTATTAGGCCTAATCATGAAAGATTTTTTTAAATGCGATAAATTTCTTTCTTATATTGCGATTAAATCCCATTTACCAGTGATTATGCATAGTAATCGTAAATACAATAAATTGTACTAAATTAGTAAAATTTACCTGATATTAAGCATAATCGGCAGTCTAGGATGATAAATTTCATATATATAATGCATTCTCATTGTGTAAGGGCCTGTTCACATAGGATTCCGGTAGCGGAAGCGTTAAAATGAAAGATGGCACTGCGACGGAAATAAACCAATCATAGGCGTTAAAAATTTCGTTGCTAATCGTTTGGAGGTTTGTCATTGGTTAAATATATTTCAATACTTTACGCTTCCGCTACCGGACTCCTATGTGAACAGGCCCTTACTTTTATTTTAAAAATATGAAACCTGCAGTTTGCTGTTGCCAAAGTAGATATTGTGAAGGTAAGAATACCAAATGTGGATAGAGCAAGAGGTAAACCATAGTATATATTGGCAGTATTATTAGCCCATAAAAATGATGAGAACTGTTGTTGTTGTTTCTGTTTCTTATGCCCCGTGGCAGGAACATATTCGAGACCAGGTCCATATAGGGTTGCGCGCTAAGGGTTGCGGTTCCGGTTTATAAGGACCACAAGGATCGGAGTCGGACTTAGTCAGGGGCCACCAGAGTGCCAATTTTGACTAGATGTCAATATTGAACAAACACCCGGTGTGACATCTGGGGAGATAGTACCTTCCTCACCAACTGGCCACAAAAAGACTTAGTGTAGATGTTGCGAAATTCATCGCTGACGAAAATTAATTAAAAATAATAAATGCAGTGGTTGGTGAGAGTAACAATATGGTGGTTATAGCTATTAATTAAAGGTAGTCACTTCTGTACAATAAAATAAACGAATCTTAAAACTACCGATTCACTAACTTGCACTCTGTTCTAGTGTGTGTATCTACGACTTTCAATTGGGTAATCTGCTATCAACAGCAATTTAAAGCACGGCTTAGATGTGAGGATCTTTCTGCTATGGTAATGTGGTAAAATACTGTAAGATTTTTTTAAAAAATAAATTTTTAATAAGTAATTCTTTTGCATGCTTGCAAGTTAAATTCACTGGCTGTTACCGGAATTTTCCGTAAATTTGTCTCTCCGAAACTGAAGTGACTATGAGGACAAGAATATACCGAAATATGAAACGTTCATCATGAACAATTAGATAAGCATCTCATTGGTAACAGCTGAACACATTACTTTCACGAAGAAAGACTAAGGCTGATGCCTGAAAGTATCCATGGCTTTCTGTGAGTGCTGTTTAAAGCGTTCAGAATTAGAATGCGGGTGATAAACTTATACTGTAGGGTACCTGCCGCAAAACATGACATCCAAGTTTTGCACATCCAGTTGTTCTTTTTATTCGACATCGCATTATTAGGCACAATAACCACACCTTGTTTCCTCCACTTTTCACGACTTTTCAACTACATCATTTACACAGTTTGTCGGTCTCGTCGCTTGATTCGGTTCAAAATTACGGGACCGATCATTCAGCCAAGTCGGACTCCGACCCTCGTGGTGGCAATTCAAAACAAGAGCAGCCCTTTTCAGCCCAATAGCCTATTAGGACCTGGTGAATGGAATCTCGAACCAGAGGGCATTAGCAACAACAACAACAACACAGTTTGTAGAGACGATTGTTTGAAATTTATATTATTGATATAAATACAATTTGCCCACCATACACAATAAATTTTGACACAAATTCATCCCTGTATATAGTCATAGTTGGCAAATAAAATTAGATACGAGTTGTGTCTTTTGTTCAGAACAAAATAATTGTCATATGCTCCTATAGACTATTAAATCGTTCACAGTAATTCGACTTTTTGCAACTGTTCTTCATTTTGAAATAACACAATGGTTGCTTTGTAAATCAGGGTTTCTTAAGCTGTGGTACATGGACCCCTTGGGGTCCTGTGAATACATTTCAGACGGTACATCGACTTGGAGGAAAGCCCTAGTCCATGAAATTGCATGTATGGCAAAACACAAATTTCAAGACTTTTTATTCGAAACTAAAATGTATGCATGCACTATATTTGAAACTTAATAAAAAAGTTGTTCCCTTATAATTTTAATTAAATCAGAAGAAATGCAACTGTGCAGTATTTATTAAAGTATAAATGCTTCCTTAAATCACAAGATCGTTTTTGTAATATAGTAATATATTTTGTAATCCCATGTATTTTATTTAATACATAGCCATCCCATTCTAGACTGCGAAGATAGTCGACTATAATTAGATTTTTTAATACTATTTGTAGCATAATTATATTCACAATTTTTTTTTGTTTGAAACGATTCATTATATGAGTATTTAGTAATAAAAACTTTAGTATAATATGACTTTTTTCAGTGAATATATCTTGATAAGACCGTCGTTTAGTACTTTTTGACCCTTCTTTACTAATATGATACACATTATTAGAATAACAACGTAGGCTTCACATTTTTTAGTAGACATTAAGATGCATTCACGTATAAATACAATGTATTGCGCTTTAAAGAGCCAGAATAAACCTTTATTTAAATATGTATTTTTTCAGTGAATATATCTTGATATGACAGTCGTTCAATACAGTCTGAGCCACCTTTACCAATTAAAACATGTTTTTAAAAAAGGTGACTGCCTACGTTCGCAGTAAAGTTTTTAAAAAATAATTGTTTAAAGGATTTTTTGGTATTTTATGGTAAAATAGCACATAAAATTTTTAAAAAGGAACAAAAACTTACCTGAAAATAGCATACTTTTTTTTATAGATTAGTCTATTTGAAGTAATTTTTAATGAAATTTAGCTAAAACGCCTATCACTCTGCACAAAATCCTAATGCTACTATTTTAATTTCCTTCTCACACATGATATATATGACAGCTATCTTCAAAATGATCTACAATCTAAGAGAAATTTTAAAATGTAAAAATAAACGTAATTTTATGTTCCAATATGAAAATTTTCCCCGATTCGACATTCCTTTCCTAATAAAAACAGCCCCAAACAAATATCTATTTAATATACACCAATTATTGTGCGTCATTTCATTAACAATAGCATCTAAAATATTTCCTGAAAGTTTTATCAAATTATATACATTATTATGTGAGATATCATGATAACCGTAGAGATTTGTGCTAAAAAACATAATTCTGAGGAAAACGCATTTAAGTTGTTTGCCACTTCAATTTTGTAGCAGAAGATGTTTTTTTTAAATAGCTATAACTCTGCTTCTAATTAATGTAGAATGAAAATCAAAACAGTTTTGAAAAGAGAAAAGATTGAATTACACGATTCTTGCAAAAAATGAAATTGACCCAAATAGAAAAAATGACATTTTCAACGTAGACAGTCACCTTGAAACGTAGGCTTTAAATTTTTAGTATCAATTAAGATATACATTTAAGCATAAATCCAATTTATTTCTCTTGAAAGCCGCTGAATGTGAACTTTAATAACAAAAATATGACTTTTTAGATGAAAATGTCCGGAGATGACTCGAGTTTACTATAGATTGACCCATCTTTGCCCAATTTTCTGAGATTTTTAAAATTAAAACAGTGGATCCAATATTTTTTCCTAATAGAAATAAGGATATATATCTTATTCCATTACGACTGGATTCCGTTTAATTGAAATCTGTTTTCGGCATCTTTGTAGGTTGTTCAAGAACTTATTTCTTCTTTTCGGACGAAAAGACATAGAAAGAGAAAATTGATAGCCTGTGCTTCATAAAGAATACCTTTCTAGAATTTCAAATCCAAGAATCAATACTTAATTTAGTCGGGGAGTACCCAAATGAATTCTTCCCCGAAGTGTCATTAATATTGTCATGAAATGTGTGAAGAAATCACTAGAGTGGAAGTTTTGTAAACTCCCGGGTGAAGTCCAAAACAATGCATCACGATCAAGTTAATTAAAAAGTATGTTTGAAGGATAAGCATCACTTTTCTTTGGAGGAGAAGATATGACAGGTGAACGTAATTAAGTACTGACATATATAAATGAAACATTAGGAAAGTTCTATTATATTACTAGTACTTATATCATTATTATGTTACTTTTTCCTAGCATTATACACACACACACACACATATATATATATATATATAAGGCAATGATCGTATGTGTGTCCTCTATAGACTAAAATAAAATACTGAACCGATTTACATGCAGTTTTTTGCAAAATGGTCCGTGTTGTCCCGAGAAGGTTTAAAGCTATTGAAATCCTTGATCTGACCAGTCGAAAGAAAGTTAAAAATAATTTTCGTTAGATGTCTGTTCAGATATTATCTATGAGCTTTCTACTTTCAAACAAAACTTACGGATGGCAGCCCCTAACAACCCCTGATAGCCACCCCTCTCATGTAGATGTTCTGCATTCTTGTGAGGGAGACGAGGGGTAAGGTCATGACCCCCGAGTCTTGAAGGAGGGAGAGTGTTTTCTAACACACCATGTAAGAAGTCATGCTGTCTGTAAGCTCTGTATGTTACCAGGAGAAACAGCTACTTACAAATCAAAATATACTGTTATAGATTTACAAGATGAAGCAGTAAATCAGTGGTGCACCCATGGGAAGTCCCAAGCGAACCTCTCCCCCTCAAAGAAATAGAAATTGCATTATGAATATTGAATTTGTATTATAAATATTTTTATACGGTCAACTCTCCCCCCCCGAATTAATTCCTGGGTGTGCCACTACAGTAAATTATCCAACTGAATTCTTAAATTCACTTGATTTATCTGGGTTAGTACCACACAACATTAATCTGAAGGTTTGCGTTCCTATCATCCTTCTTACAAACATTGAAACACCCCACCCCGTCTTTGGAATTTTACCAGATTGGCAGTCAAGAGATTATTACACAATGCAATTAAATCAACAATTTTAAGTTTTAAATTCAAAGGAGATGATGTGCTAATACTACGTATATCAAGTATACCAACAGATATGCAATTCCAATTCAAATGATTGCAATTTCCAATTAAACTGGCTTTTGGAATAACGATAAACAAATCACAAGGTGGCCATTGCAAGTATGTCGATTGAATTTGGAGAATCCATGTTTTCCTGATGGACAACGTTGCATGCTCCCGAGTATCGAAACCAAGGTATTCGTTTGTATATATGCCAGATGGAATCACCAAAAGTACTGCATATCCAAGAGCATTCCACTGAACTTAAAAGTGAATAAAACAATAATTGCGATTTATGTAATCCGAAATAAAAAAAAATTATAATGTGTATGTAAATATCTAGTTTCAACTAAATACAATAATGGATAACAAACTTTCAATTAGGTTCATTTAATCTACATATATATACTCAAATCTAGCAATAGCGAAGCATTGCCGGGTCAGCTAGTGTGTGTATATATATATATCTATCTATCTATCTATCTATATATATATATATATATATATATATATATATATATATATATATATATATATATATATATATACAGGATGTTTCATATCGAATGGGACAAAAGACAAAAAGAAAGCATAACTGTAAACGCTGTAATTACTTTATTTTGATAAATCAAATTTTCAGTGAAACTACAGTTATTCGTATGTGCCCTTCCTGGTGACATGGCAAATATATATGTGGTATTCCAGATCCTGCCACACTCGTGATAGAATATCCTTTGTTAATGATTCGAGTACTTCAGTTATCCGCTGCTTCAGTTGCTGAAAGTCCTGGGGAAATGGAGGCACGAACACTTTATCTTTAACAAAACTCCATAGGAAAAAAAAATCACAAGGGGTTACATCACGATGCGTTAATTTTGTAGGACTTCGTAAAAACATTTCACGATTTTTTTCAACCACATTGATTTTGGCTTCTGGTCGTCCTGGGCTAGTTTTCTTACACAATCAGCCCTTGTTCTCACACTGCTTCACTCACCGTCCAATGTTGTGACGGTGCGGTGGTTCTTTACCAAATATCATACGAAAATGGTCTTTGAACGACGATAAACGATGATGTTTTGGCGTATTCCAAAACACAGTACGCTTTCTCCTGCAGGGATGGCACCATTTTGATTAACAGTGCCTCTAGCGGCGATTTCATAACCGGAAGATTTTTTGCCAACCCCTGAAGATTGACCCCTTGAACCAACCCCTGACGATTCGACGCTTATGACATGGTGCATTATCCTGTTGGTAAACGCCATCACCCTCCGAAAGCACTGTTGCCATGAATGGGGGGGGACTTGGTTTGCAACAATGTTCACGTAGCGCACAGACTTCAGGGATTGTTCTATGAAGATTATGGGTTCTAATGTGCTCCATGAAAACATCGCCCATACCACAATACCGCCGCCAACAGCTTGTCTCCGTCCAATTGTGCATCCGGGAACCAGGATTCCCGTGGGAAATCGGCGAATTTGCACGCGCCCGTCTATGTGATGGACCAGAAATCGTGATTCGTCGGACCATGTAACTTTCTTCCATTCTTCTATGGTCCATTTCCGATGTTGCTTGGCCCATTGCAGGCGCTGCTGGCGATGATTTGCCGTCAGAGCAGGGACGTGCTTCGGCCGACGGCTTCGTAGACCCATACGCAGCAGAGAACGCTGCACTGTGTGTTGAGAAACACCGTCTGGGTCACCACTGTTGTAGCTGCTGGTAATTTCGGCTGCTGTAGCTCTTCCGTCAGGGCGAATATAGTGTAACAGTATCTGCTCTCCTCTGGAATCAATGCGCCGCGGGTGACACACCACTGACCGGCGACTTTTCGTTTCACCAACCATGCACCACTTTCGATACGTGCTCACAATGACTGCACGTGAACAACCCACCAAGCGCGCCGTTTCTGATATCGACGTTCCCAAGCGCCGAGCCATAACGATTTGATCTTTATAGAAGTCTTATAAATCAGGTGCTTTCCCCATTATGTCGCTAATCACACTATGTTTGGAAATACAATGCATGGTACCTTTATATTCTCCAACTTCAGCCGCGTACGAGCCGTGGTTTTGTTTCTGGGAAAGCTCATTGTTACAGAAGGAGGGTGGTCATAATGTAATGGCTCTTCGGTGTATATGGGTTTATGTATGCGTGAGTATGTATGTTAGGATTAAAATTTAAATCTTGTAACACATCGTAAATTTTAGTAGCAGTGACACAAGTAGTCAAACTTCAATTAAATACACAGTTTTATGTATAAAGAAAAATTATTATGGCATTCCAAAGAGCAAGACGACAGACTTCTTCCCTTGGGAAGGGATCCTGGCAAGAGTATATGTAAAAACGCAATTATACATCACATCATACTCGAAATTCCCAAAGTGGAACATTCCTGTAATCAAAATTGTCTTTAGGTCAGAAAATTTCGAACTATATATTCCCTAATATTGCTTTGTCTATATTACTAAAACTGCAAGTTATCTGATTTCTCATGGGTCATTTTTATCTTCGAGTTCACCTAAGGGTAAACACAAAAAGTATAAAAGGAGTTCATAAAATTAGAAATTTACAGGGCAAATTAAGTTAGGGATATACTTTTATGGCATAACACACACACATATATATATATATATATATATATATATATATATATATATATATATATATATATATATATATATATATATATATATATATATATATATATATATATATACATTTATTTATTTATTTATTTATTTATAAATTTGAATATTCATGTACATTTTGTGCTTCAGTAAATTAGGCTCCCTTGAATATTTTTCATTTCCTCGGAGAGTGAACCAAAAAAAAATAATAATCACTAGAGTTCTTAAACTATATTAAATATTCATGAACAACAAAAATAACGAAAGCTTTCCCACTTACATTTTACGATTAGATACAAGATTAAGTAATTAAAAGTATTAGAAACATAACAGAGATAATGTACATTTATCTTTTCCAGACGAAGAAGTAGAATTAGAGTTAAAATTACGTTGTAGATATTACGTCTGTGAACAATAACAAGAAATCAGAGCGACTAATAAAAGGTACTTCCTGTCGTCCTGTCTTTCCATTATCCCACTTTCGAGGTATGCTTTGCGCATTTGCATAATGTTAAAAGTAGTAAAATGGCATTCAGATCTGCTACTGAATAATTAATACGCTGAAAATAAGGAATTTTCGCTTAATAATCTTGCATATTATCCAAATCAGGACGTTAAAAGCATTTAAGTCGCCCACGTTTAAGAAACAGCTGACTGGAGACAATTCTGATACTGATGAATTTTTGTGCCTAAGTTGCAATTACTAAATGAGAAAATAATTATATAATCTTTTAGATTATATAATTTTATAGGAAAATATGCAAATGTATACATTTTAAGCGGGTAAACAGAAAATAATCTGATTTATCGGTAGGAATAGCTGGAAGTTAAATTCATACACAAGAAAAATTTCGTTTCATGTGTATATATATATATATATATATATATACACTCTAACTTCCGAGCACTCTAAATAAAGCGGATTCGTTCTTTTGTACTTTATAAACGTACCTTACTGAAAGACACATCTATTAACACGACCAGCATTTCTAAACATTCAGATATTATCTATTGGTCTTTCACAGAAACACGAGAAGTGTGAAAGTGATACAGAGGGATCAGTATGTGTTTTCATCATAACATGTCAAGTTCACTACGAGCAGAACAAATGATACAGATTTCTAATGTTGTACAATAAATAGATCAGTGATCATAGTAAAAAAACAAGGCCTGGTATGATAGTTATTAATTATGGTCTGATAAGAGTAGTGACGTGATACAGATGGATCCGTATGGGGATTCCCGTAACATGGCGAGTTCCTTACGAGGAGAACTAATGATACATATTTCTCAAGGGGAAAACAAAATTATCGGTCATGATAGTTGAAAAAGCAAGGTCTGGTAGGATAGTTGTTAATATGGGTCTGATAAGTGTAGTGACGCGATGTAGATTGATCCTTATGTATCTTCCTGTACCATGGTCATTTTATGACGAGGAGAACTAGTGACAATGCATTTTTACCGAGAACAACGAAATGATCGGTCATGATAGTTGAAAAGTAATGTATGGTATGATAGTTGCTAATCCTGGTCTGATAAGCGTAGTGACGTGACACATATGGAACCATGTGTTGCTTCCTGTAACATGGCTAATGCAACTGAAGGACAAATAACGTTAAAGCTTTCTCCCGGTGCACAGTAAAATGATCTGTCATGATAGTTGAAAAACAAGGTATGGTATGACAGCTGTCGATCCTGGTCTGATAAGCGAAGTGACGTGACATATATAGAACCGTATCTTGTTTCCAGTAACATGGCTAATTCAATAAAAGAACAAATAATGTTAAAGCTTTCTCCCGTTGCACAATAATATGATCTGTTATGATAGTTGAAAAACATAGTATGATAGCTATTAATATCCGTGTGAGGAGCTACAGAGTGCGTGTTACGGTATATGGGCAGACACATTCTTGGAGCTTCCATACAAATCTCTTCAAAGATCTCTCAAACGTAAAGCTGGGTCAGTGAAAACGACTCCTTTCCCGTTGAAAATGTTTCAATAATTGTGGTCATAAATTATGTCACAGAATATTTTTATAAAATATCTTCATACAGTTAAAATCTTTGCAACAATGTATAATTAATAACTATGAACGTATAGAGTATGTTTAAATATGCAATCATAACATTTATTGGGAAAGTAAACCGAATTTGATAATCTGAAAAGCGGGTGTAGCTGATACTAATTGTCAGGTGTGAAAACTTTTATCATACGGAATTTCTCTCCGTTGTTGTTGTTGTTGATGTTCCTAATGCTCCCTGGCAGGAATTTACAGACCAGGTCCATAAAGGCTTCGATCAGAGTAGTGCCGTTTCAGTTTATAACAGCACCACAAGACTCGGAGTTCGACTTGGCTAGGTGACAAAACAATTTTCATAGAGCACCACTAGGGGCAACATCTGGGGGATCGGACCTTCCTTCCCCACTGACTTCATAGAAGGACTTTCCGGTGACACTACAATTTTGACAGAGGCCATTACCACCAGGGGCGGCATATCGGGGGATCGTACCTTCCCCACCTACTGATCTCATAGAATCATTTACGGATTTAACGTGCCCATGTCCGGCCTAGACACGAAGTATTTAACAGCTCTTGTCGGGATTCGATCCCAGCACCCATAGTGCCAATAGCCGAAAGGAAACCTCGGATAGTCTACCTCGGGCTCACGCTCTCAATAATAAACATGTGAAATGGCATGTCCCTGACAATACAAAGTAAAAAGTTTGATGAAACAAAATTAATAGCTTGTGTTGGCTGAAATCAGTCTTCAAAATACTGCGAATTGAAGATGTTTTGTGAAGTAGTGTTGAGTAATTTAACTAGAATAATACGGTTGTAAATAGTTATGATTTGTTGCAAGTAAAGAATTTATAAAAAGGTAACATCACATAGAAAAAAAAATTAAGCTGTTACAGATTATTAAAGAAACAAAAACTGCATAATCGAATTATTCTCTGAAATTCAAATTTCCCGATGTTAATAAATGTTTCCAACTAAACCGAATCAAGTATTTCCCTCCAAATTGGGAGTAGGGACTTGAATGATCTCGGATTAATTGAAATATAGTGAATTTTAATCAAGTGATAAAATGCAAGGATCAGTTAGGACTTAGTTTGTATAAATTCGGGTTAATCCAATATATTCCTCTAGATGTCTTGGTGTGGGACATTTTCTATCAATGATGCCAATTTAAATGTGATTAAAACACTACGGTCATCTTATGCATTTACGAAATTTCGTATACTCTAACAATACAGATATTTTTTTTCCTGAAAACTATAATTGAATGAATTTAAATTCGCTGTTTCATTTTGGAATGCTAGTACTTTAAAAATTTTGTGTGACTTTATCTCAAAGATAAGCAATTTAAAATATTTAAATACGTGTTATGTTCATACATAACACGTATTTAAATATTATAATACTACGTTCTTACGTTATTAATTGTATAAATCTATTAAGAAATTATTATAGATTTCAGTATTTCACCTAAATGGCACATATTTTACTTAAACTCTAGTTCAATTTAAAACCCTAATAAATGAAATAGTGCCACATCATATATTATAAAGCATAGTATATATTGGTTAATACCACTTTCACGTATTACGTATCTCCCAGTAACACTTAATGCAGTTTATAACGAACAGTAATTCCCTGTTACTACATTAGTTTCTTTATTTTACAGTGTATTTAATTGTTATTTTATATGAAATATTTTTTTAAACATTAAATCAGATAAACTCACTTTGAGGCAAAATTTCTTTTGATTACTGAGTGTTCCATTATTAAGTAGTAAATCAATTTATTTGCGATGATAGATTTTGTATAAAGGATGATTAAAATTAGTCCACTAATAATTGACCTAAAATGATGCCCATGTCCAATTATTCCTGAACATTAATGAACATCACCAAATATGTAGCTTTTATTTGTCTTATTCTGACCTCATTTTAAATTTTATGGTATATTACGGTCTATTACAAAGACATAGGTTTCTTTAGATTCATGATATTTTAATGTTATTGAATCTGCCTTTGGTTACATAATTACCTCTCAGTGAAATATAAATCTATTTACTTTCTGGGTAAAGGATGGTCACAGAGATGCTATATGGAAGAGAGAGTTGACTTACTGGGAAATGATATATTTTTTAGATATTCGTGAAAGAGAAATTTAAAATAAAGTCCTACCTAAGAGTGTCTTTCTTCTAATAGAGATATCTTTCTATTTTACCCCCATCTAAAAATACCCATGCTAGTGTGTGAAGAATAATCTGCTTTCGAAAATATTTTATAATAATGTTAATGCAATGAATATTAAATTGCATATGTTAAAAAATGCTATCTATATAGGACCAACATATATAAAAAAATAATAGTCCAGTATATATTTTATAATGGAAAAATCCCTAATACTCGGAAAAATATACATACACACACATGCATATATATATATATATATATATATATATATATATATATATATATATATATATATATATATATATATATATATATATATATATATATATATATATATATACATATATATATATATGTGTGTGTGTGTGTGTGTGTGTGTGTGTGTGTATGTGATGATATTCACAAGCATACAATGAATTTGACAAAATGGGAACACATATAGAAGGCAGTCATTGTTGGATATGTAGTCGTGAGTATTTGATGAGAGCAGCACACTCTAGAGTAGAATACTGGGGTAATAAACACTCGGACTCACCGTACTCTAGACAGATTAGAGAAGATACACAGGAATAGTTATCCATTAAATTGAATTATACAGGAAACAAAACGACGACTCTATAGAGGACATTTCAGCAGACATCAAAGTACATGTAACTTGACCAAAGGACGCAAACACACTAGCCCGGACCTGCCGGAACATGAATATACTGGACACCATATAATGGAACGGACGGCGACGGCATACATCGCGCGAAGATGGCAAAGCAAGAGAAGGACGACACCAGGGCAGGACAAGGAACAGACAGAAAGAGCGCGGTAATCGCTGTTTAACCTTATATATACTGTGAGGGCGCTAGCTGTTTAGAATTCTTTAAATTGGCTGATCCCGATCATGTGGTATATGAGTTGAAAAATGTATGATTCTTCGACGGGGGAATCGAGATCACGTGATTCTCAAACATGGCTAAAATTAACTTTACCGAGGCCTGTTTTGAAAAGAATAGAATATTCGGTTATTTCAATTTCGTTTTTGAAATAGGGCTGTGATTCGTTGAGGTTGAAACAAGTATCATTTACAATACACGTTAAATTAGGACAATTAATAATAGTGGGGCGTTAATATTTCATCTCTCTCTCTCTCTCTCTCTCTGTATATATATATATATATATATATATATATATATATAGAGGAGAGATGGCCAATCTAAATATTTCCAAAACTTGATCATTGATGGCAGTTTAAACTTTTTTCGTAGGAAATGTTCAGCCAGTTCATTCATTGCGAGGTACAGCTGTGTTTTTCTATTATAAAAAATAAGTGAAATTTTAATGTTTATTTAATTTAGTGGTTGGATATTTTTGTTGAGTTAAGTATCTGAATGTTTTGTAATACGTACGTTACATTTTTTTTTTACTTTACGGACATTTAAGTCACTATATAATCCAATCTTTTCTTCTAAGCCTAAAACAAAGACGTACAATTGCGGAGTGACGCTTTAAATTGGGTGGCCATCTGTCCTTCAATTTCAGGATAGATGGCCACATAAAATCGAGGAGAGATGACCACCTTTAATCAATATTTCAAAATTATACGGAGTGAGGATTTTAACTAAATATACTTATATTTAAAATAATTATATAACTTTCATGTTTATAATTATATTAATGGATATAATTGTTTCAATTTTAACTAATATAAATATTTTAAAAATAATAATAATATAATATGCCGAACGACGTTTATTTTCCAGTTTTTCAAGATGCAGAATAAATACATAAAATGCATAAGTACATATGAATACACATAAATACATAAGAAAGCCTCAATCAGACCGAGGGACCTGGAGTCAAAATGATTTGTCTAAGGCAATGGAGGCTGTGCAAACGAGATCATATTCGGTAAAAGGAGCGTTTGTAGCATTTCACATTCCACGCAACACTTTGGAGCTCCGATTGAAGACCAATAATTCCAATAAAGGCAGCATGGGTCCTGGTCTGATGTTTGGAAAAGAAAACGAAGAAAGATTATTAAAACACATTAAACGAAAGAAGAAACAAGGATTCCCTTTTACTCGAGATGATGTGAGAATTTTCGCTTTTGAATTTGCCAAGAAAATGGATATGAAGCATCGTTTTAATGATACAAGTGACAATAAACAAAAACATGACACTTCCGATAGCGAAGAAGATGAAATATATTTGAAATTATCAGATTCTACAGATTCTGAGGGAATAGAATTTCATGAGGATCACTGTGTTGGTTTTGGAGAAGAATACAATACCACAACAAAAAAGGATGACTGGATAAAATGCATAAGGTGCCTGAAGTTGTTACATAAAACGCGTACAAACTATCAAGACCTTTCCCAAAAATGTGCTAAAATTTCACGAAAAAGAAAGGGTTGAAAATATACTTCAAATGTTGTTTATTCGAATTTTATTCACTCATTTTCCGTGATATAATTGCATCTTTACAAATTGCTATAAGTTTTTCATGATTAACTGTATGAAATGTGTTGTTTTTTGCTATTATAACTTCATTTTTTCTTTCTTGTATTAGATCACCATCTCTCCTTCAAGCCGAGACCATCTCTCCTCGGCTTGAAGGAGAGATGGCCATCTGCCATTTTATTTTCAAACTATGTTTCCCACTTTTTGTTCTCAATGTTTAATTATTTTTTGCCCCAAATATGATGAGTATATGTATAAGAAATTTAAATATACATAAATATTTCTTGTGTTTGCATTCTAACAACTTTTATTTCTATCTTTAAAACCTATGGACATCTATCCTAGAGTTACCCTATATATATATATATATATATATATATATTAATTATATATATATATATATATATTATATATATATATATATATATAGGGAAAATAAAAATCAAAGTAAACGCTTCCATCTATTCAAGAAAGATTCTTAACAAATTTTGTGCCTATCAAATAATACAACAAACGCAATTACAAATTCCTTACAGCGTCAAGCTTGCTCCTTTTCAATAGGAGCTACGAGAAATTTGTTGATAACTTTACAAACTTTTATCTTCATTGTTTTAAACGGTGCAGCGATGTCGCATAATTGAGGAAAATACTCCAACACCTTCCTACTGATTTAGAATAATTGTTCGCATTCTCCGAATAATTAAGATCCTCTTCCTTTTACAACAAACTGAATTTCGGAACATCTTTTCCCAGAGAAAGTCTTTGCAAGAATTTCATGCTTGATTAATTCACAACATTCTGCAGATAAAATTGCTTTATAAGCGGTATTAACGCTTCCTAAGGAGTTTAGTTCTTACAATTTAAAGTATTTTATAAAAGAGGAAACAATGCTGTGCTTTAATCGCTTGAATCTGATTACGAATTTCGTAAATTTAACTGTTCAAGTGCTCTGCAAACTGTACGAAAAGGGAGTTCTAGGGCTAATGTTAATTTTTAATTTGTTTTGAAAAGTACAATTTAACAGGGAATTGTAGAACTGCAGGTGCTGAATGTACTCAGACTGCACTTGCTTACGTAGACACGCCAAAATTTTAAAAATATAATATTTTGGTGATATAGAGAATGGAATAATGAGTAAACAAATTATTCGGACGGTATTGAATTTATATTTTGCTGCTTATTTTATATCTTGCTTAGGTGTGTTAGAATTCATATTGTTGGTGCATGTGGTGTGTTGGTGGATTTATCATTCAAGTGTTTATCTGAATAATGGTTAAAATATGCTGAAATATTTTTCATCAATGCATATTTGAAGTGGTCTCCAATTTATTTTGAGTACCTACTCAGTACATCTTTGAGCCACCTTTTGCTCTCAAAACTGCTGTAAGACGTTTTGGCATGCACTCTTTGAGATGTTGGTAGTTAGCTTGAAGAATTTGAGACCATATCCATTGAATTGCACTTTCAATTTCTCTAGGATTTGAGAGTTCTGTATCCAGCTGCCTGGTACTCACTTCACAAATGGTCTATTGGATTAATTTGCAGCGATTACGGAGGTCACAATGCAAGGTTTAGACTCCATCCTGTCAATCAAACAATCTTTGCTCAATGTGAGCTTTATGGTATGGGCCATTACCCTGCTGGATGTAACATTCCACGCTCAAGTCCATTAAATTTCATTTTTCACAAGCGATACACTTCAACTGCCTTTACAATGAACCAGAAATCCCTTTTTGTCCTATCTCCCCCTCTAGCAACAACAGAATGGTTTAGAGCGCTACGGTCCTTTTTTTTTATATTGATACACCAGGGCTAACGAGCGGACCGAGGCATCATGTTTAAAGTTGATTCCGAACTGCTACAAACATCCATGCCAATAGACTCAAAACCACCGACTCTGGTACCGATTTCTAGCGCACTAGCCATTCGGCCATCGTCCGGCGCAGTAACAGAATGACGTCATAGCTAATTTGCATAAAATTGTCAGATTGTCATAATAAACTTGCGTCTCTGTGCATAACACTAATCTTATGTACATAAAAAATATATTATTTTACATTAAAAGCTCGAAAATAAACAATAAGTCGAACAGGTAAACGTCCATTAAATAAGCTCTCATCGCCTAGGATCTCCGTCAAAAAATGGTATTGCAAATTCGAATGAATTACTAAATTTTCTTTATAGGTACCAAGAGTCACACAAACTTAGATTTCTCCATTGTTATGGAAAATTCATCCTGGTAAGGACGACAAGCATCCTGGAATAATAAAAATATATCATGTAAATTTTTTAGCTGGGACTGTAATATTGCAATAAAATCCTATAACGCAATAATATCCTCCCTGATGCGTTGCAACGTTTGATTATTTTATCTTTGCTGCTCTATCGACGCCTACAGAAAAAGTGTGAAAAAAGATATAGTAAAGCTCCTGACTCATAAACACTTATGATATGAGTCAGGAATTAATATTTAGGATCAGCAAATATCTGGAATTAATATATTTATGTGCGGCACGAGATACTCATTATCAGGCAGGTGTGTTTGAAAATATAATTTAGGAAATTAGTACCTGAAAAATACAAAAAAATTACAAAAATGTGTCTCCTGTCTCTCAAGTGGTTTGCATCAATATAATTTTGAGAATCATCCTGTTCCAAAAAGAAATATGAGAACAGCGTGTATAGAAATCAGCTCACTGATTCTAATCTTAAAAAGACGTACTGAGAGTAGCGTGTAGCAAGTATAAACCCGATTTGTCTAAAATAGTCAAAAGTTCGCCTCAACGTAAAAAATCACATTCATTTTTAATAAAACTTTGAAGACATTAGGTTTTCAGTTTCATTTTTCTCATGATTATATTATGAGGTAAAGTGTACTATGCTGTGTCCCGCGTAACGTAACAATCATATGCACGTGTCGCGACGGAACAAAACGTTGACTATCGCCGATTAAGACTGTAGGGAGTTTACCAGGGAATTAATTTCCAAATTCTACCCTCTGTCTGGCACAGTATGTCCCTTGAGGACCCAGTGCCAATAAATTCCAAACAAGCAACCATTTCCGAATAATGCTAACATTTAAGTTAAACTTGCAGCATGTGGTCTATAATAAATAAATTGCTAAGGCATTTTCATAACTTTATGCAATATCCTTTAATTTTCATATTTTCAACAATGGACTCAGCGGCCTGCAGACATACGCTGTTCCTTTAGATAGATTTCCGGAAGTGTATTCAAATTCAACAATTGTCTGCGACTAGACTAGGGAAGCAGATAAATACTAGCATCAGAATAGAATCTGGCTACAATAAATGCAGTTGGTAGAATCTCTCCCCCATCACTACTTAATGTTCAAACATTAGCATTCGTTTTCGGCTCTTGGAATGTTCGGATGAACCATGGTGAGATGTCTGACAGACACGATTTTGCCATTTAGACAAATAATAGTATTATGTTGCTTATAGGGTATAAACAAAGGAATTTTTCTTCCGTAACTGAGTTTGCCGGAAATTAGAAGTTAAATAACATGATGCAGCGGTATTTATGTGACCTTATTTTGAGTTTTAAAAATGAATTATATGTTGCCAAAAATTAGACACTTTTAGTTGACAGAGATTTGACATATTTATTAATTCTTCAACTTATGTCTCGTATTTTATATATAGTGTGGGATAGAAGTAGATTAATTAATACTAAATCAAATAGAGCTAAAAAGAGAAAAGTTTGAAAAGAATTAGACTTAAGTATATCACTAAAGTTGTTGCCACTTGAGAAAAAGTATTAAGAGCTAAAGGAAGGAAAGGAATAATAAAAGTTACTATTAGGCCCTATTTTTTTAATGTGTGGGTTGCTTTTTTTTCAAATAGAGGTCTTAAACATTTAACTGAAAACAACTAGATAAAAAAGAATATTTAAATGACTGCGTTCGCATTAAACATTTTAAAATACATAGAAACAGTTCACACAACATGAACGTACATACGTCCAAAATATAATAAACGCATTCAGTTCTATGATAAAATTTCGAACAATTTATACAATAATTTGTAAACTTGTTGCTATACTCTTGCTAAGCATGTTTGGTTAATTGCATGATAAAGACAACTTATCTGTGAAATAAATTACCTGAAAAGAGACTATTCCTGTGGATATCAAAAGTTCAATAATCCTAATTTCTATCATAATAATCCTAAATTATTATAATAATTCTAATTTAAAAAAATAGATTACACGTGAAGTAAAATATTCCACCATTACTCTTAAGTAATATAAAAAGTATTGTCTAAATCTTGCCTTTATTAAAGATTAAAAATTAAAACTACGTACTCTCAAAGGAGTTAACTACGCACTCTCAAAGTATCTAGATGATTAATTTGACCATTGTTAATGGTAAAGCAAGTCCTTTGTAAATCATGTATAAAAATAGTTCTGATTTTGCTGACTTTCAGAGAATGATTACAATGGAATTCTGCCAGCTAGCAACAAACGTCATAACAAGTAATTCGAAAACGCACTTTGTTTTAATTTTTTATACCGAATTCCTATATGTTTAATTGTTTTTCAAGCGCCGATGGAATGTTTCCGAGAAAAATATAAAAACCGAGATTCGTGATATGCGTGATGCTAGATCATATATGGAAGACTATAAACTATTTTGCATCAAACGGAAGTACCCCAAGATAATAAATTTCTACTTCCTTGGAACAAAATTTCCGTTTTATTAATGCAAACTTATTCTCATAATCAACTAAATGCAAATTCAATTTTCATATGCAAATGATTCGGGGTTTTCATTTAGTTAAATATTCATCAACATTCCTGGAAGTAATTTAAACTTCGCAACCGTAATGTAAATTTGGAGAATTCCTTTCGCGATCCATTTTTAATATTAATAACAAAAAGATAATATGAGAACAATTTATCCTGTACCATCCCCTTCCAGACACATGTTAAAATTTTAAACAAATGACTCTTGTTCCGATTTATACTTTTTCGTTTTATTATATTTTTTTCGGGTATGAATTTCCACTCCTGTATACTCATTCATAAAAGGGATGTGATTATTACAATGAAAAACAGAATGAACAAACAGTTCTGTTAATTCGATATTGAAAAAAAATGGAATGTGACAGTTTAAACTCATCGGTTTCGAGAACACTTTAAGAACAACGCAAACAGCAATTACGGATCCAAAAGATCTATTAAAAGGCAGATGTAGGAAAATGGTAGGACATATATTATCCCCTATTGTGATTTTATTTTAAATCATGTAAACTATGCAAAAAATATGTCTACTATGGTGATAAAAATTTACGTGTAGTTGTGGATTATTGTTGTAGACATTTTGTAAACTTCTTTTACTTCTTTACAAAGGGCTCGGGGCAGCCTAATGGCAACGCGCCATTTTTCGGTGCTGAGGGTATTCGGTTCGAATCCCGAAAAGTGCCATTAAATACCTTTGTATTTATGCAGGATATACTTTATATCCGTTGACGGGAAAGTCCCTCTGTGAGTCAGAGAGAGTGGGAGATGGTATGATTCCCTACGAATTTGCGCCTGGGGGTGTTCAGTTAAAACTGAGGTATCACCTATTTAAGACTCACTCCGACTATCTCCGACTATTGTGGCGGTATAGTAAACCGGTGCTACACTCCTCAGCCCGAAAAGTCTATACAGACATGTTCTGGATAACTTCCGGCCAGGGGACATTAGCGACAACAACAAATGCCGAGCTGCAAGGCTGTCAAGTCATTAGCTCTCTTGCTATCCAATATCTCTGAACAACACACTGAAAATCCTTTACTGTATCGCACATTGACAGAATCCATGGAATGTTGTTTGTCTCATAAATTAAAGTTAGGAAATGGAATCAGTCAAATACTAGAAAGAGGGTGTACAATAAATCATGGAGATTCAAATTCCTAAAAGGTGCCACTGCAATGCTCCTACGTATTTTTAGTGTGAGACTCTCCTGGACTTACCTTTAGGACTCACTCCAAAACTTACCTTTAGAGTGGGATGAACCACCCTATGGTAATTTTGTTGGAGTTTGAGAATAGTTAACACTCTAGATGAGTGAATGAGCATTGCTCAAAGAGGTTTCTTCAAGACATCCGTCCCTTTTTTGCCAAGAGATCAGTGTTTTCGCTGTTATTTTTAGAAAGTTCGTCCCCCATATCTCATTGAGCAGAATCGCAGTGGGAGAAAGTCCTTGATCCAAAAAACCATTGCTACGAACATCAAGAGCCAGTGGACTTTAATAGACCAATATCTTAAAATGGTTAGTTTGTTTCCACACATCCACCCTGTCTGTCACAGATCCATTGCCACTAGACATATTACCGATCATTTTAAATGTGGAAGAATCACTCTGGAGGAATGAAAGAGCACTGCTCCAAGAGGTTTCTTCAAGATATTCGTACCCTTTTTTTGCCGCGAGATCGGTGTTTTCGCTGTTATTTTTAGAAAGTTCGTCACCATATCTCATTGAGCAGAATCGCAGTGAGAGAAAGTCCTTGACCCAGAAAAGCATTGCTACTAACGTCAAGATCTAGTGGACTGTAACTGAACAATATCTTAAAATCATTAGTTTGTTTCCATATATCCACTCCGTCTGTCACAGATCCGTTGTCACTATAGACACTACCGATCATTTTAAGTGTGGAAGTGACATCACGCCAAGCCCCGATAGGATGCTATGGGCGTTCCATCTGGATTTAGGCAGCATATTCAGATAGGTGTATTGCAAAGAGTGACTGGATAAAATCTGGTTGAAATTTTCTTGTAATATCACAAAGATATATATATCATGATTAAATAACGTAGTTAAATATGCACCTTTTTTTCATAAGGTATTCCGCCGTGCGCACTTAATATAAGTTCGTCCTGAGAATGCCGTTTTCGAATACGGTAAAGAGTCACCATGGAGATGAAGGAGATGCGGCAAGTGTGTAACAGATTCTGCGCAAACTGAGTGATGTTATTTTTGAAAAATAGTTTGAAAAAATTATATTATAAATACTTTTCGAAAGTATAAAATTTTTTTCTGTAAATTGCTTCGTCTGTTCTTTTATTACCCTTTGAACTGTGGGAGTCCATTCTGTCATACCCTGCATATTATGGTTATTAAGTGCTGCAGAATCTTTTGAAATGGAAGTAGCAAGAAAACATGCTAAATAAACTATTGGAAAGACAGACACATACATGAACATATTAAACAGATCGTTAGATGAATAAAAGTTATTTAACTATATCAAATATGTACAGAATTTCTTCTAACAGCTGAACACAGAAACAACTATTTACCCCGTTTATCTGTGCATCATGAATTCATGGTAAGATATTGTATACTGGATGTGTTCCAAGATTTTCCGACGAAAGTATCGACGAATCGAATCAAGTCATGCGTTCGTTTATATATTACTGGTAATAGGCATATTGTCACAACAGTTTGTATACTTGTCCATGTAGAAATAATAGTATCAATAATGGTATTTGACATTGTGATTATTCCAAGTGTACTCTTCCGAATGTTCATCGGCCATATTTTAATCTTTACATTTTCATAGAATATTAATTTGTTCTGTTGCTGTCTCCTTACCGATCTTATGATTGCTTGAAAAGTATATATAAATGTGTATATATATATATATATATTTATATTTATACACAAAGCTACTATATATGTATATATGCTCTATATAGATATAAGTATGACTAACTCTTACTCTGTGCGAATAACTTTTTATTTGTTGCCAGTTTCTAACAAAATTAGTTTTTAAGCAGTAGAACACATTAAAAGAGCATTAAATTAGTAATATGCTAATACTTTTTTAATACAATATCAGTGACTGTTATTCTAATAATAATTTGTGCTCTTATGTTACTTAACTGTGAGTTTCAAATGAAAATCGAAGCTCAAGAATTCCAGCGAAGATAAATAGCTTTCACTTAAGCTGCGTAGAAGGAAAACTGTTATGCAGACATCTGTTTATTGCAGATCAAGATGTCTTTTTGTATAATTATTGTGTTGTTCTCAAATTCCTAATACTGGCAGATGCTTTAATCTAATTTTGCACGGATTATTTATGATTAGTGTGTTTGTTTGATTTTTAAAGACGATGCACCTGTCGCGAGACATTCGTACAATATACCGCAAAATTGTGGACTACTTCCTATCTGTCAGCACCCTTCAGGGGATTGAACATTACCCCATGAGCCACTTAAATCCTGTCCGACCACCCCCAGGGTCGACATCTGGAGATGCACCTTCCCCCAACCTCTGACCTTGTACAAGGATATTCCACAGTATAGAAAACACGCGTCCGTATATGGCCTAGACATCTGGTCTAGGTATTCAGTAGCGTTCATCGAGATTCTAAAAGAACACCTCCTGTCCGAAGCCTAACTGGCTACCACTAGGATTACTCGGATTAGTCTCTGACTAGGATTACTATAGATTACACAGTGATAGGGTATCTTATTAACTATCAGCCGTAGACTTTGTTGTTAGGTATATATAAATGGTAATCAATCGCTGTTTCATTTATTGAAATGTCGGTAGTTTTTTTTTTCGTCGACGTGCAGGAGAAGATATAACAAAATATTATAATTGGAAGAAGTTTATCTGGTAACTGTAACCACATAAATCGTGGGTTTGTCGAGACGAAGGATTTCGCTAGTTATGGACTAACATGGGAAAAAGCACGACTTTGCTCCAAAATGCAAGAACTGTGGAAGGAAATAAATGATATTTTGAATACGTTCAGTATGTACTAATTGAACACTTATTTTATAAAAGTGGTATTTCTCTTTAACCAAGTTGAGTTAAAGCCTAATTTATCATGAAAAATTGATTTAAACATTCTTATCGATTTTTCTGAATTTTCATCTCCTGTTATGCGAGGAACCATTAATAACCGGGAATCATAATTAAAGCTTAATTCTTTGAGTACAGTCTGTAAATATTTTCCCCTTTGCGAAACTAAATAGGTATATTTTGTTATTAGTATCGGAAAAGATCAATACTCAATTATTAAGCACAACACCTTTACCCTTTACTGTTAAATAAATCTCCAAAATAATTCGGAAGCTAGTTAGGCCTCCGTCAATGTTCATAAGATAGTGACACACTTTTTTTTAAATGCCAGATATCCTTAAACTATCCGTACAACTTCGGGGGTGATTTTTGAATTTTTTTTTAAATTCTGTCCTTTTATCTATTTTTTATAATAACCTGTAAGTTAAAACTTCAAACAATGTATGAAAAATTTAGCTGTTGCATTAAAATAATTTTTTTCATGGGGGAAACTGCAAAAAATGGGTGAAAATTTGACAATTTCCGCAAAACTCAAAAACGAACAATTATATATGGGAACGGTGTATGACACCCGCTGGTGTCTCCCTTCAATCCAGCGCCACCTGTATTCATACTCCCCGTGAACGATACCGAGGGACTTTTTTTTTAAATTAGCCGACGCAAGACGCATGACGTACTCTATTTGTAACGATGATATAAAGACTTGTTTTAATAACTGCCCTAGGGCAAATATCCTGTTATATGTTCAATGCAATGGTTTCTTTAAATATAATGTTTGTTTTGCAGCAATTAATCTTATTAGAGTAATTTAATGATTTAAAAGTTTTACGACGACCCTTAAAACCCATAGACATGAAGTTATCTTACATATATTACCGTTTTGTAAATTAGAGAATCTAGATAATAACATCCTCTAGGGAATAAAGTATTCTCAGAATTATACTCTGTTTATCTCTGTAGCAGTCTGTAGCAGTTAAATTACTGAATATAGTTAAATCCCTTAAAATACATTGTCACATGCAATTCATACCTATGTACATATATTACCATTTTGTAAATTAGAGAATGAAGATAATAACATCCTCTAGGGAATAGAGAATTCTGAGAATTATACTCAGTTTATCACACAGTCTGTATCAGTGAAATTACTGATGTATAGATAAATCTCTTAAAATTCACTGTCACATACAATTCATACCTATGTACATATATTACCATTTTGTAAATTAGAGAATGAAGATAATAACATTCTCTAGCGGATACATTATTCTCAGAATTATATTCAGTTTATCACAGAGTCTGTAGCAGTTAAATTACTGATGTATAGATAAATCCCTTAAAATTCATTGTTACTTGGAATTCATACCCATGTACATATATTACTATTTTGAAAATTAGAGAATGAAGATGATAACTTTCTCTAGGTAATAGAATATTCTCAAAATTATACTCTGTTTATCTCAGAGTCTATAACATTTAAATTACTGATGTATAGATAAATTCCTTAAAATTCAGTGTCACGTGGATTTCATGCCTATGTAAACAAAAAAGTTATTATCTGCAATCATGAGCATACTCCATTCCCTTTATAAACATTTTAAAACGAAGTATGTGCAATTTTAAGGCATTTTAAGCGTCATGTTTTGTTATAGGAAGTTTCGCGTCAACAGAAACGATGAAAAAATTAATTTTGAGAAATCGTTAAAAATAACTTTATAACACATTTCTTACTGATAAAATAACTATTTTTGTACTAAAATCCACTATATTTATAAATCTAAACATAATTAGAAAGATAAAAGATTAGGCTTTAATGTTATTGCAGACAAGAATAAAATCGATATTTTGTCCGAAAATGCATCTTTTTAAAGGTTTACGGATGTCTTAAATATATTTATTTAATATTTCAGGGATTTTTTTATTTCATAATCTGACACATCACGTAAAAGATAATTGCATATGAGTGACGATTTTTACAGTATTCGCTTCTCATTTAATAGATGTAGTTTATACTTCGCTGTCATTCAAACTGCTAATTTTCTATGGATAAATGTAAATACTGAAGTTTTCTCCTAATGTTCCTTATCCTGGAACACTAATATTTCTTTTCATTAAAAGAAAAAGCATTATTTTGTTTACTGAAATCTCTTTCTTTGGCCCTATTTACATGCAAAAATTAACGTAATATATATATATTTTTCTTTTATTGCTGTGTAAAGGGTGTTAAGTCCAATTTGGACTAAAATGAGTTATCAAACCAGGCATGTTTTATAAACCAAGGGCTACTGCAGGGTACAGGAAGCTCAGTCCAATTCCACTCCTAAATATTTTTATTAATCAGAGAAAATTTGTGATGTTAAGCTCGAAATGGGCTAAAATAAATTATCCAACCAGGCATGTTTGGAAAGTAAAGGGCTGCTGCAGGGTACAGAAAGCTAAGTCGAAATCCACTCATAAATATTTTTATTCATGAGTGGAAATTTGAGATATGTGAAACAAAACACAAACATGTTAGTTTTCAGTCCCGTTTTGCTCAAAACTACGATTTTGGGCATCCTTTGACACCCTTTACACCGCAAAAACAGATAAAACATGTTAATATGGCTCAAATAAAATATGTTGAAAAATTAGTCTTTCTTATTAAACTTTTTCTCGTTATATTCAAAAACTCTCAAGCAATGTTCATGTATCCTCCTCCTACACTGAAAATATGACGTTTATAGAGATCTAAGATAGCTGAATAATCACTAAGTGGTAGCTCGAAATCTAACAACTGTACTGTGGGTAACGCAAATAAGTAAAATAGCGACAAAACTGAAGAAACAAAGCCTGGAATAGAAAGAAATTTCACTAAAAATAAACAATATGGACTAAAAATAACTCTACTTAAAGCTTATTTCGCACTTCAAATATAAATACAGCAGTTTTCCTTAGGATCAGCTTTCTTTCTCATACAACTCCTACACAATATAAAGGGGAGTAAATTTGGTGCCCAGATAGTGCAGCCATTCCCCGGCAGCAAAAACTTCAAGGTTGAAATTGTGAACAGGAGTAAAAGAATAAAGAGGAAGAAAATGACATACTTCAATGAAAACAAACGAAACATATGGGCTCGTGATTATAGGAAAAAATATCAGAAGGAAGATAGGAATTAATCCATAATACCGTTACGAGATCGACAGTTTGTAGGTGTAGAATTACCGGTTTGCAACCTGTAATTGTATATCTATGGCCGTCTGCACACGGAGCAACTCAAAAGAAACTGATAACTGACTCAAATCACAAACCAGTCCGTGATGACTTGTAACCTATGTAATTGAATGGAGCCACGCACACGGCGCAACTGGTTACAAACCCGTCCGAAAGGTTTGTAACCAGTTTTATGATCTTTCTTGTGGTATAAATTTTATAACGCTCAATTTATTATTTTAAATGCAAACTTAAAAAAAGTTACTAAAACAGCTAAAAAATTTAATTTAAAAAAATCTAAGAAGAATTTTTTTTTAAATCTCTCCTAGTGCACCCCTACACTATAAGAAGAATCGCCATGCAAAATTTCAGCCTTTGAGGTCCAGAGGTTTGGTCTGTGCGTTGTATGTCAGTCAGTGAGTTAGTTACGGAACTGTTTTATATATATAGATTACGCGGACTGAAACTTTGAAAAGAAATTAACTGGGATGACCGCCTTTGTATACTTTGGTTAATGCTGAAGAACTTTAGCTCTGATTTTTTACCCATACATATTGTTTAGTCTGCCTTTTTCATTGTTCGTTGTTAAATGCTTTGATTATCATTTTACTGAATTACGCTGATCACCAAACTTTGACCGCAAAGGTTTGCTCTTTGTAACGCATTTTTGTTGAGACAGATGGCTTCGTAAGTCCAGGTCCTGTTCAAGTACCCGTTTCCTGTCTGCAAAATTCGATCGTTTGAGGATTTTACTGTAATGAAATGATATTAAATTTCAGTAACTGAAACTGTAGCGCAAACCGCTACCAGTCAAAAATTGTAAAGATATCTATCAAGATGGCTTTAAATTCTGTACCGAACGCTATAATTATATTTTAGAGAAAATGCTTTATCTGACAGCTCATATTCAATCACGGGCATCTACATTTGATTCACGACTGTAAGCTACTTTTCTTCAGTTAGAATAAATTCTGAGTACGAATGTTAAAGATAAAATGATTCGGTCTCTCAATATAAATAGGAACATTATACTCTGGAGGCATGCTGGGCTTTCTCCAGCTTTAGAACCACTTATAAAATAGATAAAACATCCGTTTAATCTTCACTAAAGGAAATAAATACCTCTAAGAACCCTTAAATACTTTTGATCAATGAAATTTACTATTTTATGTGTTGTTCTAGTAGATATAGAATTAAACTTGATTTTTATTTCAAAACATCCTTTTTCTGTTTTTAAACGACGATCTGTGTATATCTTAAGAATCCTCGCAATTCTTGAACTTTTACAATATCCTCTGGAATAATATTTTTCTGTGAAAAGCGATATTTCAATGGAGGAATTTTTTAACATTAGATTGAATGCTGTTCTGTATAGCCTTCATATATTATCAGTATAGCCTATATATATATATATATATATATATATATATATATATATATATATATATATATATATATATATATATATATATATATATATATATATATATATATATATATAGTAATACCCCGATTTACGAAAACTCAGGGTGACGCGGTTATTCCTTTTACGCTTTTCCACCTTTAAAATGAAATTTTCGCAGGAAATTTCCCAAAAATCTTTAATGGTGTCTGGAAGAAATGGTGTCTAAAAACTTATCACATTGCTCATGAAATAGAATATATTGTCGATCTTGCCAGATATGGAAATCGATGGAGACGATGTCAACGAGCCGTTGGTTTCCTATCTTGAGGAGTTGACAGTCGATGATCTCTAAAAGATGCGCGACCAAAGCATCACTGAAGAATCCGAAACTTCAGACCAGATTCCACAAGAAACCTAATGGCAATTACAAACTTCACAGAGGTCTCAGCGTAATTGAGAAAGAGTTATAGATTTTATGGAATAAAGATCGTGAGATGATGACAAAGCAGGTAATTAAAATAAAATTCTAGTCTGCCATGAAGAAATTCTAAAAAAAAGGCTTTAATATGGCAGACTGGGCTTGTGGCGGCCCAGTGGTACAGCGCGCTGGTTTTCGGTGCTGAGGGTGCTTAGATCGAATCCTGGCGTCGCGCCACGAAAAATGCCTCCGTTCGTGTCGTCCCCTTCATAGGGGGTAATGCTGCTCGCCTATATGGTGCCCCCACAATAAAATGGGCGGTAAAATTGCGGCGTAGTATAGGCGAATGTCTCACGACGAGTGCCTCCGCATTGGTTTAAAAAAAAAAAAAATATGGCAGACTACTTTATTGGATTTTTTAAAACCATCAACATAAGTTTTGTTTAAATATCTTATACATATGTACAATATTAATTTGTAATACAATATTTTAATTTTAATACAAATTTTTCCCTTTAAACTGGTATTCTTGTGATTTCTTGGTCCGAATTGGACAAAATTTATATATGTATTTATATGCAAAGTTGTACTACGACTTACGTGATCCTTCGTCGGTTCAACCTATCACGTGGGGGTATTAATGTATGAATATATATATATATATATATATATATATATATATATATATATATATATATATATATATCTGAATTTCTCGAGACACGTCGTAGCAAAACCAATAAAGTAGAAGACCGCTGCTCCGGTATATTCCTTTCAGTTACTTATAAACTAAATTTACTCGAATTTCTTGAAAACAGCTATCTGCGTTCACCCCAAAACTATTGATAAACGGCTAAATTTAATAACCAAAGGTCACATGGCTGCTATTGAATTTTTACATGCCTTATTTGCAAAGATCCCAGTCCGAGGGAGTACCTAATGGAGTGAAATACCCCGAACACCTTCCATTCTCATTCGGGACAATGTTCACGTTCTTGGAATAATTACACGCACTCCGTACGAACAACAGAGTTCCGTTCGCAGCATATTGCAAGCGGGCGCTTTGCATACATTTCGGGCTTGATTAATGCTCCGGGTTTTGGAGATTGAGAGATTTCGGCGTCAGTAAATGAGTGGAAAGAGAGGGCGTGTTTAATTGGCATTCGTAGTCGAATCCGGTTTTACTTGAGAATTCAGATGAGCGTGTTTCAGTGATACCAGTGTAAATTAGGAGATCTCATCTTTTAGCTCATAAGCGACCAAGTAATTAAAATTAAACGAACTAATTGAATTTTATTAAGATCGCTTGATTCAATCTATCCCAGTTTTTCCTGTTCACATTAATATTATATATTTGGTTTCATTATTAATCACAATGCATTTTCGAGCTATGGATAGTAGCATATACATAATATACAATATACATATGCATATCTATATATACATATACATGTAAGAATCATAAGTTTAATTATTATTTTTAATTAATCGAATTTTATTAAGAATTTTATTAAGATCGATTAATTTTATTAAGATCGATTTAATAAAATTAATCGAATTTTATTAAGAATTTTATCGAATTTTCGATAAAATTCTTAATAAAATTCGATTAATTCGACTAATTAATCGAATTTTATTAAGAATTTTATTAAGATCGATTAAATTTTATTAAGATCGATTTAATTGAATTTTATTATGTAAGAATCAGAAATTTAATTATTGTTTTTAATTAATCGAATTTTATTAAGAATTTTATTAAGATCGATTAAATTTTATTAAGATCGATTTAATTGAATTTTATTAAGATCGCTTGATTCAATCTATCCCAGTTTTTCCTGTTCACATTAATATTATATATTTGGTTTCATTATTAATCACAATGCATTTTCGAACTATGGATAGTAGCATATACATAATATACAATATACATATGCATATCTATATATACATATACATGTAAGAATCAGAAGTTTAATTATTATTTTTAATTAATCGCCTCTCACTCTGAGTGCTGGCACCGGTGATTCACTATTATGAGTTTGCTGGGTAATCCTTTTTATCGCCCAAAGAAGGGAGTTATATTCTATAGGAAAATTATACTGGTTGAGTTGGCAACCCTGTGGAGATGTGGGATTTATTTGAATGCCTCTGGATTGTTGCTGTGGGGGGGGGGGGGGGTCGTACTGGTAGCCATGCTGGATGGCTTGTCCCAAAATTTGTTTGCGAATTAACAAAATTTATTTAATTGGATAAGAGATGACTATTCAGTTTGATTTCTGTTTAAAGCAGGATACACACACACACACACACACACACATATATATATATATATATATATATATATATATATATATATACAGGTACCCCTCCTATAACACGGTAGATAGTTCCTAGAACATGCCGTGTTTAGTGAAACCGTATTATATGAGACCCAGAGCCAGTACAAAAGGGGGGTTATGTTCCGAAAACTTATAAAAAACAAACATTTATTTTTAAATTACATATAAACAAATTAATTTTAATTAAAAATATAAATGTATGTATAACACAAAACGAAGAGAAACAAATAATATTATTTTCCTTTAACCCTTTTAAGGGCATCAACCTCCCCCGTTTGGACGGTGCAGATTTTTCCCCCGATTTTTTTTAACCTAAAGAATCTTGAAAATTTTTCCAATTAAATGTTTCAAAATGTTTTTACTTCTTTAAACTGATAACAGATGGCAGTACAAACCATTTTTTTTCTGCTCATTTAACTGGAATACATTGAATGCAAGTGAAAAAAAGACTAGATTTAGGCGTTTGAACTGTGCTAACGGTACCTCTCAAAGGGTTAATGTGACCTTAAGTTGAATAAATTTCTTCCTCATCGCTATTCAGTAGAATCAAACGAGAAGGTTTTTTGGGTTGAACGATATCACCTTCACTTTCAGAACCTTTTTCTTCATTTCGATATTTTGCAACTACTATCCTCTTTTAATAAAATCTGTAATTTTTGTTTGTTTGTTGGTTCTTACAACGTCATTGTAGATTTTATGTTATAGAGTTAGAGAATTTCGCAGGTCCCATTTGAATTTTCGGCTTTTTTCAGCGGTAGTCGAATCGAAAGACCTAAGTCCTGCCTCGCGGCATATTCTAACTAGAAGTTAAATCTACATTTTTTACAAATTCTTTACATTACTCCGGCATGACCGGATTAAATCTTCTCATAAAGAGATCAAAATGTAAATTATCTAAACAAAATCAAAAGATCATCTACCGACGTCATCAGCACGAATTCGAACGACGCAGCGTTCGTCCATGTGAGTTATTACGTCATACGTGCAAACTGTGCATGACGCTTTTCGCTATGACATCGGAATAGAGTTATAAATGAATAAATTATAATTTGTCTATATATTTTTATATAAAGCTACTAGAGTTCATTATTCCTTCCCATCATAATTTTAAGATTTTAAGGTATTTTATTTTTTAAATGTGCTAAACAAAAATCCTGTTATCTAATGCTGTAGAAGCACAGTGTTGTATAAAGGTTTTCACATTTTTTTTATCGTGTTAGAGCAAAACCGTATTACAGCTCGCAGTGTTACACGAAGGTTCCCGCAATTTTCTTATCGTGTTAGAGCTAAACCGTGTTGTAAGGTGCCGTGCTGTAAGAGGGCTGCCTCTCTCTCTCTCTCTCTCTCTATATATATATATATATATATATATATATATATATATATATATATATATTCTTTTTACTTAATTAAATAAAAAAAAAATCCATTCCTAATTTCGTAAATTAAAGTCATATTTTACAGTGTATAAGGTTCATATTTAGCTATATAAGTTATTTACAGAAACATAATGTTTATAATAGGGATTGCGGAAACGAGTATCCAGGTACCCAGGTGAAATTATTGGAACCTAAAACCCGTTCAAATGGTTGTAGATTCAGGCATTCTAAAGTAGTAAATATTCAGTTTAAAAAGTAATATTTAAAAGGGCATAAACAGTTTTTTCATGCTACACGATTTATAAATTTCCAGATCACTGGAAATCCTTTGTCTTTTGCACATCCTTAGTATTAACTACTATATCCTCATTAAAAATATCCGTACTCAATGCTCTCCTGCTGTCATAAGATATGCTCTTAAGTGTCATTTGCAATTTATTGATTTATTTCATATAAAATATTCAAAAAATATTTATTGCAGTTGAAGGCTTTATTTGAATAGTGGTCCAACTCCATTCTTGTTCATTTTGAGATACAGACCCTTAAAGTCTAATGAGTACTGAAGAATCACTGATGAAGTATGATTTGCAATGCCTTCTGTTGGCGGCTAAAATAAGCTGGAGGTGTACCAGTTTAAAAATAAGATAGAAATGACTTGTAGGAAAATGAAAGTGAGGCTAACTCCATTTTTTAAAAGTGGAGTTATACCACTATTCAAGTAAGGCATCAGTTATAAACAGCAAAAATGGATTGCAAATGTATTATTTAAAAGTATGCAATCTAATCTTTGAATTTCAAATCTAGGGGCTAATTGAAAATAAAATATTAAAATATTCAAAAGATTTCAGTAATTTCGGGTATTATAAACCATTTATTTAAATTAACTTATATTAAAATACATTAAAAATGAAATTTTACCTACGCAATACGCAATAAAACAAATTATTTTACATTATAAATAAATAGCTTTTTCATTAATATCTAAGGAAAATGTTTTGTGGTTCATATTTAATTCAAACCCGGATAATGCACAGGAACCCTGTTCTAAAAAAGTTTTAGAACTCAAACCCGGTTCTGAGTGCTTAGTCTGGTTCAGCATTCCCTACTTAAGAATAATTTAAGTTTTCACGCGCTGCAAAGAAGCCTTTACCTTGGTAATAAAGGTAATGCGAGAAGCGCTATTAAACTTTCAAGTGCCCATTTATTGTTTACAAAAGTCAGCTTTTTGATTTCGTTGAAAGAAATTATAATGAGAAAGTAAAAAGAAAAATTCATCCTTTTTGAAAGAATACTATAGCACGTAAAAGTAAAAATCCTGCTACAGATCCAACAGACAGGATGTTTTTTGCTTACTTCTGAATGCATGAAATCAGAGGAGTTTTAAAAGTCTCCAAACTTAAGATTAGACTTTTCGGAGTAACAGAGAAAACTTATCTACTCACAGAGAATCTCAGACTTAAACGTAATATTTTATACACTCGGGCTTACCTAAATACAGTTGTTTAAGGAAAACTTTTATCACCCTAAGCCGTATGGAGGGAATTCAAGGAAAAAATAAATGTTGCACTTCCTGGATGAAATGCAAAGAATGGCAGCCAATTAATTTACTGCTCTCGGTGAGTTAGGCGACTGGTAAAACCAGTTCAAGGTCATTTATCACCATAAAATGTGTTAAAAGAAAGAATAAGTTTGAAATGTCCAGAAATATTTTGAGAAATATGGATGAAAAAAAATATTGGATCACAAGAAAAAGTTCGTTAAATAGAGAATGCACTTCGTTACTTGGAGGTTATTTTACGAAGAAATTTGCAAGATGTTCTTGGTTCCGAGGAAAAGTTCGCAAAATAGAGAAATTCAAATATAGAGGTTCGTTAAATAGAGGTCCGACTGTATATATATATATATATATATATATATATATATATATATATATATATATATATATATATATATATATATATATATATATATGAGTATGTTTTACCTTGGCCTCATCTCTATTTGCAATTTACTAGTTTATTTCACAGAGAATTGAAAAAAAAAATTGCAGTTATAAGCAGCAAAAATAGATTTCATTTTGCATTAGTTAAATCTATGGAATCTAATCTTCGAATTTTTGCCTGTTTGGTTTTTCTCTAATTGGAAAGCGTAATGGACGAATGTGCTACTAGAGCTCCTTAATGAGCCCCCCTCTCCCCCCCCCCAAAAAAAAACCTTCTCCTATCAGTCTAACTGTTAACCGCACGTGTTTAGTCTTGTGTGCTAAAAGTTTGTCTGTCCAGTTTTTATTTTGTTTTATCTTGAGATCTTAACAGCATTTAATACTACACGAATGTCATTTATAAATTAGTCACCCTTTAGAGACATCGTCACAAAATCATGACTTCAACGTAACATCGGACTTAAAAAAATTAACAATTGTTTGGAGAGACAAACTGTTGTACCCCGACCGGTGAATTTATTGTTTTGACCTTGTTCCTAGGCCCCAGGTACAACACGCTGCTGTATAATTCGCATTGATTGGTTCCTTAGGGCGAGAGTCGTATGTATTCCCTAAGGCAATCAATCAATCCCTAAGACAGCAGCAGAATATATTTTTCAGTGTTGATTTGTCAGCTGTCAGTGTAGAATAATATATTTTAATGTTTACTTTTGATTCGTTTATTGTGCTTATAATTAAATTTAATTGATAACCTTATATGGTATTCTGTTGGATTCTTAATTAAGGGTTGGATTAGGGTGATTCTTTGCATTTGGAGTATTTGATAAAAGTAAAAATCAGTAGGAGCAATATACAATGTGTAAGGAGCAAGAAACAACACTTTGTTAGTACTTTGGTCCAAAGGAGGCTTTTTTAATTCTAGATTGTCCAAAAAACATGAAAAGAATCCGTATGAAAATAAATAAAATTTTCGGCTAACATTCTGAAGAATTAAAATGCATCATTGATAGTTCATATTTGGATCTCGAACTCGACACTTTGTTTCGAATTTTAGCTCTTACCACGTTTTTTCTCGCAAAAATTACTGTTTGACTTTTTTTGACTACATATTGCCCTGTTTATTGCAGGCAGTCAAGATCTATTTTTCTCAGATTAGACTTCTAATATTACATGCTCATCATTGTCAAGTCATTGTCTCCGCAACCTAGTTTTTGCGACTTCGGAATGTTCCTCCTTTCTTATGAGTAGTTGCCATTCTTCAACTATCAATACTGGTTTTGAAGCAATACTCCTAAAATATTTTTTCTAGAGGAAAACATAGGTTTAATTAATCAGTGATATTAGATTCGTTCCCAGCAAAACTTGAAATACCTTCTGTCATGAAAGAGAACTAAGTCCGTTTCTCCAATTATCCTTATGACCAATACTTTTCCAGATGAATTATACTACCGATGTGAAGAACGCAAAGTCATAGGGACCTCGACAGACTATTTAGATCTCGGATTCATTATTTACGTCAAATGAATGATCTTTTTTTTTCAAATTTCCAACATTACATGTTCCATTACAGAAGATATTCTATGATGTTTACGTTAGCCATATTTGCGAAATCAGCGTATATAATTGTTGTTTCATCGGTGGCAATCTAGGCATGCGTAAAAATAATTTTTAGCCAGGATGTTTTGAAATTCTGTTAAAAGAACGCTATCTGGAGATAACTGCCGAGGTGTCTAAGCATAACATAACGTTACTTGAGTAATTTTTATATAAACCAGGCTATCTCTCAAATTCCTAAATCCTTAAATATGATTGAACAATCTTTGTTCAATAATATATTGATACAAATATGCTTTATATATAGTAGTATATTTTGCAACAAATACGACAATTATCCCTGTTAGAAACCAATATTATCATTGTGAGTGTTGTTAACACTCTCATAATGATAATATCGGTTCAATGAAATACAATTATTATATTATAATAATTGTATTAATGACCACTCCTTTCAACAACATCATATCTCAAAAATCGGCAATTTTTAGTTATGTTTCTTTTCAGAATGCCTTGAAAGAGTAGTATATACCTGCAAGGTCGTCAAATCTCGCCGCTCAATATTTTGCCACTAGAGAGCAGAATTAAGATTTAATTTCAATACATTTCAATGTACTTTTAAACTTTCAAATCACTCTCCTGAAAAATCTTGTTTTTGAGATATGACGTTGATGAAAGAAGTAAGCAATATATGTGGTTGTTACTTATGTTCCCCTGGCCGGAACATGCCGGACAGGTTAATAGAATGCTATGGGAAAATAGGAATGCGGCTCCGGTTTACAATGGTACAACAAAGTTCATAATCCGACTTAGCCAGGTACCACCTCAGGTTTGACCATGCACCCTCCAGGGACGATATCTGGAGGGCTCGTACCTTAATTCTACCTATAACAACAAGAAAGGTCTTCCCAGTCTAGGTATTTAAAGTCTCCATATCGGGCCTAGATACGACGTCATTCAATGGGGCTCGTCGTAATTCGAAATGAGTACCCTGCGTCCGAGGTTAAACGCACTACCCCTAGGCTGCCTCGGACAATAATATGTAGGATATAGCTACAGGCTTTGTTTAACATATACAGAGGCTGTTCACAAATTTTTAGACGATGTATATTGTATTCACAAAACTAAATTACATAAAATTCTTGTGTTTTAAATGTTCTATTTGACATCCCTTATTCTGAACTATCTTTCGATACTGCAATTTCCAGGATAATAATGCCTTTTGAAGTGTCAGAAGAGGTATTCTATCCCATTCCTCCTGAACAGCTTTCCAGAGTCTTGTAAGGGTTTTGGGACGACGTTTGGATAATGCAGATTTTAAAAGTCCGAAAGCACAAAAATCCATAGGTGATACATCGGGAGATTTAGTAGGGGTATCAGTGAAGGGAATGGTCTTGATACCAGTTTTTTGTTCCATTTCTTTTAGGAAATTTACAGTGGATTTTGATGTGTGACTGCTAGCTTTGTACTGATGGAGTCTCACAGATTGATGGCACTATGGGTAAAGCGATGGTATTTAATTCAGAAAAATTGGCGATAAAATATGTTCCTGATAGTATTTGGAGTTAATCTTGACATTTTTTTCCACTCTCTTTATTTTTAATTTGCCATTATAAGAAAAACCAGCAACAATCATGTATCCCTTAGAAAAACTTTCTTTCGATTCTTTAAACCATGTACTTAAATTTTTTTCTCCCCTTTTATGATAATAAATGGCTCTTTTTTTTGTTGCAATCATTTAAATGCACCCATGATTCATCTATTGTGACAATTGTTTTCCATTTTTCTTTGGATAAGTGTTTCTCATATAGAATTCTGCAGCGTGTCCTGCGTTCAGCGATATAATTTGGAAGAAGACGATGCACATTGCGTTTTTTCGCTTTCTTAAGATTTAAATGAACGTTTATCATTTTGTTTACAGTGGACACCGAGCATTTTAATGATTTTGCAACTGTCCTTTGACTAGGGGGATTTTCTTCTAACATTAAACAACGTACCTTTGTAATAGTCGAAGATGTCCGTTTTTTCCTTGGATACTTGTTTAGAATTATTGTCCCACTTGAGGCTCCAATTTGACGGTTTTTTCCTTTCTTGTTGACGATATTACCTATCGACGCTTTAGATATCACAAAACCATGACTCTCACATCGTTTTTGGATAACGAAGAATGCATATTTCTCTTCGGAAAGAGCATAAATGTAGCCTTCGAACCACTGCTTTGTTAAAAACGCCATTTTGAATAAAAACAAAACTTTCAAGTCGAAGATGATAATTTTGACTTTTAAAAACATAGTACAATTGCAATTATTTCTTTTGCAGCAAGCGATTTTTTATTACCGCCTACCAAAATCGTCTAAAAAATGTGCGAACAGCCTCTGTATACTGAATAAGATCATATTCCGCTGAAAATTGTTAAAATATAAATTATTGCTGGATATTTTACTGGATGAAATCTATTGATTTTTCAAACTTCTACCCTAGATTGGGTTTAAATAGATTGAAGTGGCTCTCTATGAATTAGAATCAAACACAATTCTAAAGTAATAACAATGTTAATTTAAACTTGACACATAAACTTGCTTTTCAAAACAAATACTGCGTACTACTGGTACGAGCTGCATAAACATTTATGCAAGGAAATACACAGCGATATATTCACTCGAATAAATACTCATGCAAGGAGTATTATTTCAGTATAGACAATTTGCAAAGAAATACACTTTGAAATACTCACAAACTTTCGAAGTCAAACCAACAATGCTGCTTCGTAAACTTTGGCCTCCGACCACAAATAACTTTCGTCTAACAAGAACTCGTGAAAGTTTGAAGCAACCTATCTATTCGCCTCAAGCGGCAACTCTCACGACTCAACTATAAACAAACCAGACTTCAGATTCTAGGTGTAGCTCCAGCTCTCTAGCTCCTTCTCTTATCTGTAATCTAGTTGCTTGGTATTTATACCAACGGCCTACGCTGAAATTAGGATATCTTAAGCGGCTTCTTTAAATTTATGCACTTAAAAGTTCGATTATTATGAATCGAATCTTATGTAAACCTTACAAATCCTTTTTTGAAAGATAAGAACATTTATTGAAAGAAAATGAACACTAAAATTCAAATGGAAAAAATAATATTTGTACTTCCACGGTATTTCTCATCTTCTCAGATGTGAATTCTGAACGCTTATTTTCTGTATGAACATAGCTTTTAGACATTGAATCATTTTTACAGCATCCAAGACACAACATTAGGTAATCGTTCAGCGGTCTTGAGATTACACCCTCATTTCTAAGAAATGAAAGTTTCTAAAGGAAGCGTATCCTTTTTTCTATTATACCTATACCTTCACGGCATAACTTTCGGACTGGCAGATTTAACATTCTGGAACTCTACTTTTATAATGAATTTTTCAGGATTCTAGTGCCAAGTTTCCGTCTTGGAACATCGCCATAAACAATCTGGAATGGTTTGAAAAATATTTATTTAAGAGTGATAGTAATTTCCTCATAAAAGTGAAAAATGAAAGCCAGTAAAACACAAAATGTTATGTTATTTAATTTTTTTTAGAAATTCTGATATATATGTTATTCATTTCCAAGAGATAGATCTACAGCATTTTTTTGGCGTACTAGATGAATTTTTTCGCTTATCATGTCGTTATCCTTTTCTTCCTGTTTTCTTTTAAGATACATAAAGATCAACTTCTATTAAAATTTGGTCACCTAATATCTATTATAACTTTAGAAACGCGTTTTGAAGAAATTTTCATCCCCATGATTTCAACAAAGTGAAAATCATAGACAAAATTAATTAAACTTGTTAGTTCTTTCAATCCTGATTTAAACTTTACGTGCTGGTGTATACTTTCCGTATTAACATGTACAAATTTTGAATTTATTTATGAATGCATTAGTGTATTGAGTTAAACTTCTTTGCGTATTACAAAGTTTTAGACATACATCTTAAACTCAATTTCCTGATGTGTTCACACAACCACGCCAATGGCAGAAGTCGCAGACTTTAGTATCAAATCCCCATGATCATTCGATCAACATCGGACATTTCCTTTGATAACGAATAAACGATCCAATGATTATTTGGCTCGTTGGTACTTTGAATTCTTATGATCACCTTTATGTACTAGTGTATATTTTGCTTATTAACTTTCAAAAATCTGAATTCATATATGCATGTATTAGCGTATTGAGTTTATCTGCTTTACGTATTATCAAGTTATAAACAAACATTATTTAAGGCGTCTGTAGGAGGATGAACAGATCAGGATCTTCGACTAAAAGTCGACTCCTTAACGTCTACAAACAACCACTCCAACCACTGAAATTATCTACTCTGGTACCAAAAGAAACGTATTCATCCGATCATCAGCTGATATTTCCGTTGATAATGAATCAACGAGCCAATGATTATTTGGCTCATTGGTACTGTTAATCCTCTTGATCACATGTAAGAAGTGGCGTATGTTTTGCGTATTAACATTTTAAAATCTGAATTTTTTTATGCATGTTTTAATGTATTAAGTTCCACTGCCTATCACATAACCAAGTTATCTAGAAAACAATTTTTAAGGTCTCTGTATGAGGCTGAACAGTTTCGGGACCTACATTTTAAACTCGATTTCGAATGTATAAAACACACCCACCAACCACCGATTTAGCTGACTAAGGAATCCAAAACCCCATCGTACTTCGATCATCATCATTAGGTATTTCCTTAAAGGATATTTGTAGCCAATCCTTGGAAAAAAGCTTAAGATTCTGTTAGAAAAAGGGATTCACCATGTATCCGAAGAAATGGGATGAAGATAAATGCCTAAACGATTTTAGCCTCAAGATTGTTTAGGCATTTAGATGTTGAACTAAGTGAACTTCTTATTGCTCAACTGTACAAGAAAATTAACTCTAAAAGGAAATTATTCGGCTAATTTCTTAATGGATGAAAAGTGTGATACTCTTCACTTGTATTTTTCATTAGTACTTGTTAAATAAATTTAAGAATTACCATGACAAAAGCTTCACCTAACAGAACAAAAGACGACATTTTTACTTCTAACCTGTAGGACCTGATGTAACTTAGTGGTAGCGTGTTAGTATTCGGAAGGAGGGTGTTCAGTTTGGATTCCGATTATGTCCATTTAATACCTTTAGGTCTAGGCCGGATATGGGTACGTTAACCCAGCAGACCGGTAAGTCCTATTAAATCAGTGAGGGGGAGGGAAGGTACTATTTCTCAACTGAAGGTGAATGTTCAAAATTGTGGTGGCAACACGGGGGGAGGGGTGTTGTTTTAACTATGTGGTTCCAAAATTGAAAGGAACCAACGATTATCTCAGATAAAGTGAGAATATTTTCATTCACAGGTATCTCGCAACAGCGATCAACAAATTCTAACCTGTAGCTATAAATTTAATTTAAAAATTAATATTTATCACTATAGAAAATTAAAAAAAAATACTTATCTAAACAAAAAAAGCAGCTTCTTTTTAGAAACAGGATATTTTGAAGTAAAAGATTGAATGGCATTATTTTTGTCAGAACTAGTTAAAACTTCGCACCCTCTGAAATTTGTTATACCTGTTGCATCGAAGATTTGGAATGAGAGTTTATTCAGTAAGCTAAAGCCGTACCACACCTACAGTTTTAACTGACATAAAACGAAAAAAAAACATGAATTTTATTTTTAACCTGCACTTAAATTAGATCTATTTAAAGAAAAGGCTATTTAAGGAAAATATGGCTAATAATGAATGAATTTTATTTGAAGGAAAATGTTGCTCCGAAAGATGCATTAAAATTTTATTTTATTCTACAGGAAATCTAAATAAATTATATTTATAACTCTAAAAAAGAAAACAGCTGCCTTCTCGAAACAAAATATATTTGAAGAAAAAGACTGAACGGCATTCTTTCGTGAGCTAAGAGCTAGTTCAAAGATTGTTCATTTTTGTTGTTTTTACCTGAATCGTTATTTTAAGCCCCGAAGAAAAAAATTTTATACTTCCTCCTTCGCCTACATCAGCACACACTTTATTTATTCTAACTTTAAATATCCGACAGTTTTTTTTAAATGAAAATAAAAATGCAAATGCCTATCTCTGAAAAATGTTACAGTTTATATATATATATATATATATATATATATATATATATATATATATATATATATATATATATATATATATATATATATATATATATATACTTATATATATATATATATATATATATATATATATACTTATATATATATATATATATATATATATATATATATATATATATATATATATATATATATATACATACATATGGTTGACCTCAAATTTCGTTCGATTTTTAGTAAGATGGTTCTAGTAACGTAATTATTAACAATTTTGTTAGATTGTGTTGTAACAGCTATTAGCTTTCAATAAAAACAAATTCTATGATATATATTTGATTGACCTTAAAGTTCTTTCAATTTTAAGTACGAGGGTTCTAGTAGAGTAATTCATAACAATTTGTTAGATTGAGTTGTGACAGCTATCATCGTGCATTAAAAACAAAAACTTATCAAAAAGGAATGAACTTCGTAGCCATTGTAGTTTATATGTATATGTATAAAATCTCTTACCGTATCATATTTATACAAATTCGAATGAGTTGTGACCTACAGGTATAGAAATAATCGCTTTACATGTTTTCTCTTTTGCTTCCCTTTATTGCTAAATGTACCAAAGTCCCCGTAATGTTTAGTGCCCGTTAAATGAAAGCGCTATTAGATAAGTAGAAGATGCACTAGAAAATGATTTCTTAACCTGTGGTCTATAAACATCTGGTGTTCCGCGAATCAATTTTTATAATGTCCGTCGAAATAAAGGAGATTTATAGTTACTCATGCAGAAAATCCCAAATTTCAAGTTTTTTATTTGGAACAAAAACGTAAAAAGAACATGTTGTAACTTCTTAATTATAATTCAATCAAATAAAAAACTGAGCGGTACACAATCGGTAAATAATGTCTTTAAAGTATAAATACATTATTAAATCCCAAGTTGGCTTTTGTTAAAGTATTCATTTTGTATTTCTTTGAATGTTATTTGGTGCATATCCTTCCCACTCTAGAATACTAATACAATGAAATATTATTAGAAAATTTTTAAACTACTTGTCGATTTATAAATTTTCAATTATTTTTTAAAAACGTTTCTTATAACAAGAGTATTTATTATCAGAAGGAGGGGACCATAGTTTTTGCCAGACTATCAAAATTGCCTTAGATATTAAACAGATTAAAAACCAGTGCTTTAAAAGGATATGCATTTCCCTATGACGACGAAAATATGGATATTTAAATGTTTATTCAGTTCATTCCCTGGGGATATAAGTAATAGGTTTCAGAGCTTAACTCAATCTTTATATCTCGATTCATTTCTATTTCCTCTAACGAGCATCTGTTTAGCTAACTAATGCAGAAACATACAGTTTACAAGATTTTAGATAAATCACATTTTATATTATTATTATATAGAATAAATTCTTTTTTTCTACGTTCAACAAACTAACTTATGATGGCATTTTAAATATTTAAATCAATTCCATTTTTTTTTAATTTTTTTGAACTTTTGATTTTTTTTTCTTATTAAGGAACAACTATAAACAAACTTTGGATTGATTTTTGATGAATGATTAACTTATTTCCTTCGTTATAATTTCCCGATGAAAGATATTTAATTTTATATAAAGCACTAATAAAACTAACCAATGGCGCAACAGTCCATTGTGGATTAAAACCTGTGGTGCCCATCGCCGATTTCTTGACCGTTGGTTTGGGGTACCATACAGCATATATCTCGGACAGGTGGTCAACCTGACGCGGACCCCCAGAATTAGTTTCCAAGCATGCTCGGATCTCATGTTATCGACCCACTCAAGGGATAAAAGGCATTAGCCGACCTTGCTCAGTCGCAGTGTTGAGCCCTGGACCTGTGGTGTGGCAGTTTGAAGGTTTTAACCACTACGCCTCCGGACGTCTTTATCACTATTTAACTAATTTGTTTTCATTACAGCCATTTATCCCCCTTCCTCGTATATAAGCATTGCTATTTAAACAATATTGAGAAGAAAATAACAGGTTATAGTTTTCCGATGTAAAAAAACTACACCTATTTCGTGGCACTCAAGACTAACACAGAAATAATTAACTGTCATAATTATTATTACAGTTTAAACCCTTTGTACTGTATGCAATTAAAACATACAATCAAATCTTCTGGAATGTAATGGGATGCAATGCTAAATTAGAAACTGTACTCTTCGTATCACAGTGTCTTTTAAATATACTAGTTATCCAAAATTAAGGAAAAATCACAAAAATAGGGATAACACGTTCAAAACTAGGCCAATCTGTTTAAAATTTGAATATGTTGTTAAGTAAAAGGTGCTGAACAATACTGCATTATGCAAAATAGTGGCGCTACTGTCGGAATACGTCATTTGCGAGGAGAATAAAAGTTCACGTCTCAGAGCAAAGCGGCAATTGTCGCTGCGAGGCTGAAATTAGACATCTGGCATAGCTAAATTGTAACAATGACCACCAGGCATCATTTGACAGAAGAACTGCGATGGCGAGCTATTGGAAGACTAGAGGCAGGACAAAGTCAGATAGATGTGGCCAGATGGCTAAATGTTAGTCCGTCTGTGGACTTTGGCATAGACTTTGGCAACAATTTCTAACCGCGGATTTAACATCCTGGAGATTCAGCCAAGGGCGGCCATACTCTACAACAAGTGCCGATGACCAATATTTGTCATTATGCGCACGAAGGAATAGAACCGCAGCTCCGTCTGTCCTCCCTTGTTGCAAGCTCCGGAAGGTTGGTATCAACATAAACCGTACGTAGAAGGCTTCACGAAGGTGGTCTTTTTTTGAGGAGACCAGCCATTTAAGTCCCGCTCACGTCAAGCCATAGGCGGGAACGTTTCTAGTGGGCAAGTTAACACGTCCACTGGACGCGTGATCAATGGAGGGCTGTTCTCTTTACGGATGAGTCTAGATTTAGCTTCCAAAGCGATATTAGGCGTATTTTGATTTGGAGAGAACCTGGAACTCGTTTTCATCCATCCCACATCCGTGAAAGAGATGCATATGGATCTGCCAGTGTTTGTGTTTGAGGCGGTATCTCTTTGGTTGGACTCACATACCTCCATGTCTTTCCCCGTGGAAATGTGAATGATCACAACTATAGAGATGACATCCCTGATGCTTATGTGCGCCCTTATGCCGAGGCAATAGGTGATGCTTTAGTGATACAGGACGATAAGTCGAGACCGCACAGGGCTCGCATCGTGGATGCTTTTCTTGAGCAGGAAACATTTCAGTGCATGGAGTGGTCAGCTAGATCACTGGACCTGAATCCCATCGAGCATGTTTGGGACGCTTTAGGACGACGTATAGCTGCTCTCAATCCTCCTCGTAGGACCCTAGCCACGCTTTCAACTGCTTTGCAAGAGCAATGGCTCTCACTTCCTACCGAACTCATATACCGCATAATTGACAGCATCAAACATCAATGTATGTGCTGTATTGATTCTACGCCATATTAAAGGTATTTTTCCTATACCAAACTGGCACATCCGATTTGTTCATTGTATACATATGCTACTCTCTATAACACCATAATTGTCTGGCGATTTCTTTTTTATGCTATTTTATACTTACCTATGTGTTGTATAATGTGTATAAGTTTCATTAAATCCTACGCGTAACTTTTTGAGTAAACGCTATTTTTGTGACTTTTCCTTAATTTGTGATAACCAGTGTACATTAAATTTTATTAACAGCATTTAGGATGAATACAATAAAAATTATACGACTTCACCTTTATTATTTTTACTCACATATATCTATATATAATAAAGCGAATACCACTAACTGACTGATCACTCAATCACAGAAATGTAAAGGGATGTAATCTTAAATTGGAAACTATGCCAATTGTATGCATTACAGAATCTTTTTTATATACATAATTTTTTATACAATTTAAAATTAATACAATAAAAACTATACATTATTGTTTTTACTGACAGAAATAAATATATACTTAAATTTGTAGTGTATATCAAAGCGCATATATATTTTGTTAAAATATATAATCACGTATACATTTAAATTTAGTTAAAAACATAAAAGCACCTCTTGTTTTCCGTGAAATCCTTTACAGCTAGTTATTGAACTTGTTACGCCCCCCATAACTATTCAAGTAGGAACAGCAAAATTTCTAGGTATTAAATTTCCTAGACATTTTATGTAGATAAAAATATAAAGTAGATATTACTGGAAATAGATTTCAACAGTTTTTATGAATTTCAAATGGTAGTATTCGTGGAAAGCTGCTTTAGAATGCAGTCTTCAATTTTACTATTTAAAAATATAAAAGATACTTCACTGCAAAACAGAAAATAAAATCCCTTAAAAGTGTCAGAAAATTTAAAAATAACCAAGACATATATCTAGATTAAGTCTCTTGAAGTTTCAGTAATGTATGTTCAAACTGCTACTTTATCATGTCTAACTATTTTAAACTATTTTGCTTTCTTTCACAAGAAATGTAGTTTATCATACATCACTTAAAATTTTGGAGTAGAAAAGAAATTTTCGTCTACGAGTATTAGGTTTTTACAGTCATGAAATTTGACGTGTATATATATATATATATATATATATATATATATATATATATATATATATATATATATATATATATATATATATATATATATATATATATATATATATATATATATATATAAATATACATATATACATATAAATATATATAAATATATATATATATATATATATATATATATATATATATATATATATATATATATATATATATATATATATATATATATATATATATATATATATATATATATATATATATATATATATATATATATATATAAATTTATATACAAGGTGCGCCCATAAAGTAACCAGACAATTTTTTTTTTTAAATTACAAAAATATTACTCACCTTCAAATGAATTTATCTCCTTCAAAATAATCGCCAAAGGAGTCTATACAATTTTTTCAACGTATCTTCAAGTCATCGGAACACTGTTTATAGACGTTGGAACTAACCGTTCGAAAAATACGCGTAACATTTGATTTAATTTTCGAGTCGTTTTCACATCTGTGTCATTTCATGAATTTTGCATTATTTGATTACAAGGTCTTATTCACCACGATTTTGTTCCTGAAAATGAAACAATTAATCAGTGTTTTTACAAAGAGGTGCTTTTTCGATTAAGAAACAGAATAAGGTGAGCTAGGAAGGAACTGTTTTGATTCTGGACAATGGTTTCTTTTACACGATAATGCTAGGCCCCATGCAGCAATTTCTGTACAACAATATCTTGTTAAGAATTCAATTACAATGATAAATCACCCACGATATACTTCCGACTTATTGCAAGCTGATTTTTTTCCTTTTTCCGAAGCTTAAGATGACCATGAAAGGACAGAGATTTGAAAACATCTCCGATATTAAATGAAATTTTGCGCGCATTTCGCGAACGGTTAGTTCCAACGACTATAAACAGTGCTTCGGTGACTTGAAGAAACGTTAGAAAATTTATATAGACTCCTTTGGCAATTATTTTGGAGGAGATAAATTTATTTGAAGGTGGGTAATATTTTTCTTATATATAAAAAATTGTCCGGATACTTTATGGGCGCACCTTGTATATATATATATATATATATATATATATATATATATATATATATATATATATATATATGTATATTCGTCAAATGTTGAAGTTAATAACGCTTGTGATATTATAAGACGTTTCTTGGAAACGAAGCCAAATGCAGAATTTCATTTATTTTATAAACTAGAAAATCAAATAACAGATTTGTTGCATTGACAGAACAGTAAACAGTCTAAAATATCCGACTTCTTTAGCAACAAATAAGTAAGTAACATTGTAATTATTTTTAAAAAATTAAGGGAAATTTTTATATTCTATAATAAAATTACCTTATTTTTCATCAATTTTCTATAATATATGTGTTTAAATCGTTTCTTGCGTTTAATTAATAATTGTTTGTTAATTATAATAGTTTAAATATGCCTATGGTTTAGGTAAATTTTAATGCTTTCTTGGTTTAACTGTAACTTTAAACAACATTGTGGACGTGTCAATGTGATCCCGGATAATGGAATATCCCACTTATTAGAATAATTTTTCGTGGCAAATTGGCTATTCCATATATATATATATATATATATATATATATATATATATATATATACACAGTGGAATCTAGATCTATCGTTTTCGAAGGGGCCGACTGAACTAAACGATAGATGCGGGAACATACAAAAAAGTATCAACATACCTTAATGTTTGATATCCCTAAAATATATTTACTCACATACATAAATGCATACATACCCGTAGTGTAACTGAAGATAAAATTACAAAGTTGTACTGAAATCCAAGATAATAATAATAATAAAAGAAATACGAGTAGATACACAGGAATTTTGATTCAAATAAAAGTGCTTAATCGTCGTTTGTTTTTTGGCGGTTTTCTCTCCACAAGTAAACAGTATTTTTTTGTGTGTTGGAAATTGTATTATTTTCAGTATCGGTTATTGTGTGAGAGTATAAAGAAGCGGCAGCCTTGAATCGTTTGTAACAAGAACCATTCCATTGCACTGGATGGATCCGACATAAGACCACCATTAAGTTCTGCTTCCGGGTGAAACACTCATCGACTAGTGTAGAATTGCAGTAATCAGAAACTTCTCACACACTAGACCAAACACCAGGGCGCCTCCATCCCAAGGCCAAATAAAAAGCTGACTGTGAGCCATTGCTGATAAGAACAGAAATGTTGAATAGTCGGTGAATTTGGAATGAGTTGCCGAAAATAGGGTACTCCAGAGGCCAAAGAATTAAGTAACATCAACGACGAACAAATAATGGGAGTGGTACAATAAAGCGAAACCAGGCTAAAAAGAGAGAATAGAAATACGAGACCATGCATCTCAAATGTTCTGCTCATTGTTTAATTAGAGCATCATTCTAGCTCAATCCAGACATTTATATTTCAGGTTCAGTTATCATGAAAAAAACGATCGATCCGATAAATTAATGTAAAGCTGCGATATTCTGAACGAATATTGCGGGAAAACGATGGATCGAGGAATGATTCATGCGGTCTTTTTTGCCTGTTTTTAATGGAATTCATTCCAGACTGGGTGAAATAAATACATACGGGAAAACGATCGTTCGGGGAACGATTGATCGAGATTCCACTGTATATATATATATATATATATATATATATATATATATATATATCAGAATTAATCGTAGCAGGTTTACTTGTCTGACGTTTTAAAAATTTTCCGACATATACCACTGTTTAGCAGCACGTTTGACTGATTCTATTAAGTTCAGATATATGTATTGCTGGATAATTAACATATAAAAGAAACCTCGACAAATTGGAACAAATCGAGACGAGACATACAAACTTTCATTTCTAGAATAAAAGCTCAATTGAAAGCTGAAACATTTTACTAATAAAATATACGTTTAATTTTGTTGAGGGATTGTAGGCGACACAACAACAAATAAAAACCTGTGAAAATTATTTCTGAATATTAATTTTCAGACAAATGAAGTTGACATAAATTTGTAAATCTCTTTTAATTATAAGCGTTTCTTTATAGGGATAAATTCAAAGGATGTAAAATTCAATTCTGTAAGTTAACGTACAAAGAATTTTAATGTATAAGATATTTAGAACTTTGAAGTAATATTTGTATACATCCTGCCGAATTAGCTCAACAACTTGGAACATATTGTATTTACTATTATAGAGAGGAATTTTGAAGTAATATTAATTTAAACCGTTAAATATATACTTGGAATGTAAGTACCATGCATTCGAAACAATTTTGAATTTTAGAGTCTAGTATCCTATAGTAAACGTTTAAAATTAACATATTTATTTGCATTATATTTTCCTGTAAAGTTTTTATTGTTTAAGGATAATTTGTAACACAATTACAGGGAATTTGTAATACGTATATGATATTTTCTGCACGTGAAATTGAGTACATTTAAAAAATAGATTTTCATAGGAGCACAGCATATGATTCAAAAGATATATGTTGCAAAATTTATTTTCATATATGATTTTTTTTAAAATTATGAATAAAGAAGAGAATTATTTTAATATGTTTACGCCTTAACGTTAATTTAGAAAGATATGGGGACTTTATTAAAAGATGGAAAAAGCAGTTTTGACTTAATTTTGTGGTCGTACTGATGAGAGTCGATTTCATCTAAACCAGTGGTAGTCAACCTGATCCTTACGTCCCACTATTGGGCGATTCATGCTTTCATGGTGGGCGGTGGGAATTTTTGTCCGTTGTTAAAATTTTGTTCTTCCTCCATATATTGCTAACAAATTCGCGAGTTTGACTTTTTAAATTATGCTTTTTCAATTTACTTTTGAATTCCATCTCTAAACTTGGATCACATGTAATAATTCGCCGGACACTTCTCGTAGTATACTCGTGAACGAGGGAGCAAAGAATGAGCTCCGTAGCCATCCGTACTTATTTATGTACGTATATATATATATATATATATATATATATATATATATATATATATATATATATATATATATATATATATATATATATGTGTGTGTGTGTGTGTGTGTGTTTGTTTGCTTGTTTGTTTGTCAAATCTACAAAAAGCCCAGTTAACGTAATTAAAACCATTCGGGAACTCCAAGCAATTTTCAGACATTCGGGGTTTTAATAAAAAAGAATGATTTACTAAAAAGAATATACTGAAATCCACGTATGCGAAGTGTTGTTGTTTTCGAGCAGGGTTTCAAGGAGATTAGCGTCACGCTGCCCCAAGATTTATTATTTGTATGCGCTTTCAGTTCGCAGTGGAGTCACATGGCCAGATTCATGCCATCGCGCGCATTTTTGCAGGGCTCTCAGCTTCTGGGTTTTAATAAGTAAATACACGACTTGGATTTCCGAGAGAGATAAGAGGGGTTCAGTTGAATTGGCGAAACGGGCTTTTTAATTAATATCTTAATAAACGCCATGACATCGATATGGAGTTTCTGTAAAACTAAGTCTTCATTTTTATGTATTTCGCCCGCACAGTGGACTTATTTACGATTATTCTGCAGATGCGTCCGAGTCGTGTCTATCTCCTCTGGGTCAGACTCACCTCTGTAACGAGGGCGTTTTGACCACGGCGCTAGTGTCCAGTTATTGTGATGTTTGCACTACAATGGATGATGGTTCCAATGACCCAGTATTAACGGTACACAACGTACAGCCCCGGCCAGCAAACGTTCCACCTCCATGGAATTGCCTGGACACTGTAAACTGCGAAAATTCGTGACGGAGCTGCTCTGAAACTGATTTGTAATGGTTCGAGCTGCCTGCCGGCAATCTCTCTCTTCCTATACTTGAAATATTTTAGCCACTCACATTGATCCTTGAATTTTATGAATTCGATTTTTTCATATTTTTTCTAAACTAGCAACAGGGAATGAATTTTAAAAAATAAAATATATTTTAGTGTATTTTGAAGCAAGCTTATCTTTTTAAGGGGACAAGGAACTTTCAACGTAGAATATTTTAATTTTCAGTTTTTAACTTTATATACAGAATGAGAATAATTAATATTCTTTTTGGATACAATTAAGACTCCTAGAATTAAAATTAGAGATTATTTCATAGAAACATGCCTGTTTTCCAAAAATCTTTTCAAAAAGGCTAGAATTTTTCAAAATGCTCTATACACATTCCATATCATTTAAAAATCTTAATTTTTTAATATAAGTTCACCATATATATATAAACACAACTGTGCATTCAATTCTTTTTGTATCAATCAAAAGCCCTAAATAATTTTTTTTTTAAAATATGGCTATTATTTTTTTATATTTTTTCTGTTTTCACTCTATTAGACGGTCCATAAATTTGAAAATCTATTTGTAGTTTCAAAGAACGATGTACAGTTTTGTGAAAAACGCTTTGATTATTAATCCTGAGATATTTAGAAGAAATCAGAAGAAAATTAATACGCATGGAACATTTTGAAAATTTCTAGCATTTTTGAGGAAGTTTTTGAGAAAACAGTTCCTATTCTTCCAAAAAAAAACTACTTATTTGGGAATTCTAAGTGTCTTTAATGTAATAAAAATAATATTAGTTATTCTCATTTTGTATAGAGAGTAAAATATTGAAAATTCTAAAAAACGAGGTTAAAGGTCCCTTGTTCCCTAAAATCCGTCATAATTTCTCATTGAAAGTCATTTAAAAAAATTATTACACACATTTTCAACTAAGTAATTTTCAGAGCAGTCATTTACCCTCTTTTCTTGTATAAACATCATTGCTCAAACAATATTGGAAAAAAAACATTTTCTACCGATTATAGTTTATGTGATCTAAAAAAACCATTTCTTGGCACTCATAACAAACAGAGAAGCAATTAATTGACATGATTATTATTATAATTTAAACTCTGTCTACTGTATCCACTTAATACAGACTATCAAATTTTCTGGAATGAAATGGGATGGGATCCAAAATTGAAAATTAGGCCTCTCGTATTAGAGATTTTTTAAATGCATTAAATTTTTTATACATAATTTAAAATGAATGCAATAAGAACTATACGACTTCGCCATTATTATTTTTAAAGATAGGAATCTTTATATAATAAATCCAAACAGCTCTAACTGCTTCACTAATCACTGTATCACTGGAACCATAGGTGCTAAGTAGCTGAAATTTTGTATGGTTATAGCTGTGAGGCCCTAAATGCTCACTAAGAAATCCTTTTTTTTTTAAATTTCAATCATTAAGGATGCTATAAAAAGGTCTAAAATTCCCAAAAGAAAAAAATAAATATTTAAAATCCGCATTTTATGTCGGATGATTGATGTTAAATTATATGATTCATTTCTCTGACGACTTACAACTTTTTACTGTCAAAGCTAGTTTAAATAAAATTGTCCTAATTGCATAATCCATGACACTAATGTATTCTGTACATGAGCACAGGATATTCAGCTTGTAAATTTATATCTAAATTTGTGATATATATATATATATATATATATATATATATATATATATATATATATATATGTATGTATATATATATATATGTGTGTGTGTGTGTGTGTGTAATAATAACGCGCCACTAATATAAATTTTCCTATATCTAACGCGTATCTTAATTTTTCGTCAATAAAGCCCAGCCCTATTTCAAAAACGAAATCAAAAATTGAAATAGCCTAATATTCTCTTTATTGCATGCTCGGGAAAGTTATTTTTAGACTTCCGTGATCTCGATTCCCCTTCGAAGAAATACCACGTGATCGGGGTTTAACCAATTAAAAGAATTCTAAGCCTAGTGGTAAAATCAGAAGTTACTCAGCATAAAAAGTTGAGACGGAGCATTTTCGCGCTCTCTACATGGCGCTATTTCATTACTCCCTTGCTCCCTGTCCGCGTACTGCTCCAAAATATATTAGGATGTAATCGTATTCGATACTCAAGCTTGGGCAGCTATGGACTGTCCGTTGACGTTACTGTCAAACATCATGTCGTCAGCATGTGCCAATTCATTCAACTATGTATAGCTGTGTATCTTCTCTGATGTCTTGAAGTTTGGTTCCATGGAATAAAATATTTCAAGTGTTCATCGTGTTCCTGTTCTTTCGTCAAGTGTTTATGTTTGAATCCATCTCCTGTACCGGTCTATGAGAAGTATTACCACTCTGGCTACGTCTACATTGTCGTGTTATATATATATATGTCGTGTATATATATATATATATATATATATATATATATATATATATATATATATATATATATATATATATATATATATATATATATATATATATATATATATATATGTATGTGTGTGTGTGTGTGTGTGTGTTTATTTGTTTTTTTTTTTATTTATTTATTTTTTTAAATCATGCATCTTTCTTTTTCCACATTTGATCTTGTATATATTTAGACAAAAACTTATCCAGTCCTAATGTCCTGCAGCGTGGAAGTTCATGATCATTGAAGATTCATGATCATCAGGTATATGATCATTGAAGGCAAATACCGTCACATCGAGGCATTTCTTAGCAAAAGAGGTTTGTAGAATTTTAGGAGAACCGGCATGAATCTAGTTACCGCCGATGCTTTGCCTGAGGTACCAGGTTCGTGACGTTTACGGAAATTTTTGTTGGAATTTTCACTTCAAAACGACAATTAGGCTATTTTTCTCTCATTGGTTCTGAAATTTGTTCCGTAGTGCAGCTATACATAGCAGGCGTGCATAATTCTTTATATTCATACCTATGAATCTGTACAGGGAATATAAAATCCTAATTTAATTTATTCCCTGGATTTCTACTTTAGATTTTTACGAGTATTATAAATCAACACTGGCTCTCACTAATATGTGATAAATACTAACCAAAGAAAAGTATTTACACTGCGATGCCGCGAACCTCATATTCCTTGTGCTGAGACTGTGTTAGACGCCCGAAGCATCAAGCTGCCACTCCACAGGTCTAGGGTTCGACCAGCGACTGGTCAAGGTCGACTCATGCCTTTCATCCCTCGAGTGAGTCGATAAAATGAGGACCGGACATGCTTAACGGACATGCTTGGGAACTAATTCTGGGGATCCCGCGTCAGGTTGACCACCTGAATGATAGATATACTGTATGGCACCCCAAACCCACAGTCATGAAAGCGGAGATGGGTCCCACAGGCCAGGGTGATGTAAAGCCTTTTTCGGACTGTTGTCCCATAAGTTAGTTAGAGACTGTGTTAGGGTCACTGATTTTCAGTCACCATTAGTTATTATTGTGGGATATAACTTCACACTTATCCATATGGATTAGAAATTCGAATGGAAATGTTCGAACTTGAAAATTGAGAATTTTAAGTCATGTTATTGTCATGAACGTACTTATTTTTTACGTCTTTATAATGATTCTCTCTCTCTCTCTCTTTCTCTCTCTCTCTTTCTCTCTCTCTCTCTCTCTCTCTCTCTATTTATATATAAATATATATATATATTTATAAATATATATACATAATTTATCTTCCTTAAATTTACTACAGATTTTATGTAACTAAAATAATATTATGCCGCTATTTTGCAAATCCATTGGAACATTTTTAATGAGTTTTATTTTGCAGTATTCAAGGAAAACAGCTTTAGAATTGATTGTTTAATTTTACTATGAATAAATATGATAGATAGTCCATGAAAAAAAAATCACTTAAAAATCGACAAGATCTATATCTAGATTAACTTTCTTGAAGTTTCTCTAATGTATTTTCAAACTGCTACTTTATCATGTCTAACTATTTTAAACTAATCTGCTTTCTTTCTCAAGAAATGTAGTTTATCATCCATCGCTTAATTTTTGGAGCAGAAAATAAATTTTCGTCTAAGAATATTCGGTTTTTGGCAGACATGAAACTTTAGTTTATTCTTGATTTGTAACTATATATAAAGCCCAGTCAAAATAGGTTTTATGGCTAAAAAAAATATGAAAGTTTTGAAAATTGGTGGAGATGTTTGTTTGGGCATCCTGTTGAACATACTAAAAGTCCCCACCGATCAGACTTGAGCTTTCGCCGCCATCTTGGAAAATGTGTAGACTTTTTGGATTTTTAATAAGTAACTTGAGAAATATTGACTTTATGTAAAAAAATTGCATACAAAAATTGAAGAGTATTAAATTATGAACAAAAACATTATTTACATTTTTTTATAAGTCTAAAACGAACAAAGATAATTGACTTTGAAAAAAGCGAACAATCACGCTTAGGACGGGGATGTTCGGGTCATCCCCATCGCGATGGGGGGATGACCCACGCATGTGCCCCAAAAGTCTTGCACACTCACGCGTGTCAAACCTCTGCATATCAAAGCTCGAGATAAAGTTGCAGCAACATCTAATCTATTGTTATCAGGTAGTATTGTGAGGCTTGGTGGATTCTATCTGTTTATGTCATACTTAAGCTGCATTGGGTACATACTGGCCGGAAGTGGGTAAAAATAAATACTAAATTTGATGTATGCAACTATGTCAGTTAAAAAAAAAGTTTCCTGGCCATGCATACGCTAGAAAAATCCTAGCTCATTTATTTACCCAAACAGCTTTAGCAAAAATAATTTTTGTCGCCATGCACATATCTGATTTCCAAAACAGTAATCCCCATGAGTTGTTTAACCCCTTCAGGGGTGGTGGTTCAATTTTTAACCACCTATTTTATTTATTTTGTAAAAGCTAAATCATTCGGTGAATGTTTCTGTAAATTCCAGTAAACATTTAACACATTAGTATGCTTCAGAAACAACAGATGGCAGCACTCTACGGGTCTATAATTTCAGAGAGTATATGTTTTTGTTGTGCGCCAGAAATTTGTAGCTTTAAGTTTTTTCCAGTTTTTCTAAGTTGTTAGTATACAGATGCACGGAAGTTTGTCAGTCGAATTCGGCAACACCCTGCAAATGCTAGGTGACATATATATATATATATATATATATATATATATATATATATATATATATATATATATATATATATATATATATATATATATATATATATATATATATGTGTGTGTGTGTGTGTGTGTGTGCGAGCGGGCTTGCGTGGTTGTGTTATAATATTCCAAATAAAGCATAACAGGGTTTATTCATCTCGACTTTCAAAACTTTTTATATACGCAAGTCTTTTTTCAAAATTTTCTCGTTTTCTTAAGCACAAATATATGCATGTCTGAGTAATTAGCATAATAAGATACCCTTGTTTCCAGAGATCGTGATGCGACATACAAGATTCGATCTCTCAAATAAAAGCTCAATTTAAAGCCTAATTATAATTCTAATGTAATATGCATACAATTTTGTCGAGTGATTGTTGCCGAAACAATAAAAAAAGCACGTGAAAATTATTTCAGAATATCAATTTACTAAATATTGTCGGGAAATAAAATGAAATATAACTCTTTAATTATAAGTCTTTCCTTAGAGGGATAAACTCGAAAGATGCACTATTCAATTCTATACATTAAGGTATACCGAATTTTAATAAATTACCTTTTGAGAATTTTGTAGAAATATTTATATGTATTATTCCGAATAAGCTCATCAAAGTGGAATATATCGCATTTATTTTTAGAATGAAATTTCAAACTATACTTAATTTTAATCTTTGAATACAAGTTGAATGTAATCACCAGACTTTCTAAATTATTTTGAAATTTTGAGTCTTGTACTCTAAATGTATATATATTTTAAATTCACATATTTATTATATTTGCTTTGAAACTATGTATCGTTTACGGTGAATTTGTTATAAAATTTTAGATGATTTTTAATAATGATAGGTATGTATCTTTACGTGAAATATAATTGATTAAAATAATTGATTTTCCATCCGCTTGCGAAATCTCACTGGAGAAGATAAATTGATTTCATAGATTTATTTTGCAAAAAATATTTTCATATCTGCTTTATTTTTTAAATATGACTAAAGAAGATAATTAATTGTTCATTTTTAAGCTGTAATACTTATTTAGAAAGACATTAGATTTTATTATAAACCATAAAAGAGCAGTCTCGATTTAATTTTATACTCTCGTATATACAGTTTCGATAAAAAGTAACCCTTTTGAGAGGTGACCGTCAAAAGGAGTTTTCCATAACATTCTCTCTCTATGGTATCGGTTCTGTACAAAATATAGCCGTTTAGGGGAGTGGACGAAAAAGAAATTTCAGATTATACATACATATACATCTCTCTCTCTCTCTTTATATATATATATATATATATATATATATATATATATATATATATATATATATATATATATATATATATATATATATATATATATATATATATATATATGTGTGTGTGTGTGTGTGTGTGTGTGTGTGTGTGTGTATGTATGTGTGTGTGTGTGT
>OU015490.1:208316271-208371271 GCA_907164885.2 Dolomedes plantarius | reverse complement strand
TGTCACTCTCAACTACAGACTTTGCATATTCGGTAACTAGTATTCGATCAGTTGTGTCATAAATGTACGAGTATATATTTTTTAAACAACTTTTGTGGTTTTCATTTAAAACTGAAACTTATTGTAAATTTCAACTGCTGGCAAATTACGGGAACGTTCTTTTGTCACTCTCAACTACAGACTTGACGTATTAGGTAACTAGTATCTGATGAAATGTCCTTTCAATAACTTTTGTTTTTTTTGGTTTAAATCTGGAATCTATATTCGTGTAAAATAAATGTTATGATACATTCGTTAGAACACATCAGTTAAACTAAATTTAATTTTTAACTAACATAGTTACGTAGTTTAACAAGAATCCCGCACAATAATAAAATAAATTACTTCAATTCCTGTAAAAGTTTAAATTTTTAATTTTTTTTATTACTCAGTAATCGTATGGATACTAAAATTATTTTCTTCTTCACCACTTTAATTAATCTAGCATTGACCATGATGAGTTCAATGAATCCGGTCTAGACTTAAATTTTCTTTATATGTCGTCACTATTTATGTAATTCTCTATGAAAACTTTTACCCTAACTTCGTGAAAGTTTCTGCTTGTAAAACCAATTCGAAGAGAATAATTTAATTTACTCCTAAGGGAATATTCCAAAGAAATATGACTATATGAAAATAAAATCGATGATTTTGCAATTTCAAATATATTTAAATTATTAATTTCCTTCAAAATGTTATCAATTAGCTTTAAATTAATTGAATTATTTTCTGAACTGCGTATTAAAATGTGAAAGAAATATTTTAATGGTGATCAAATTAAGTCTTGTTAGTATGTCTGTATCCTTTATAAAAATTTGTTTATGATACTAAACTAAAATTACAGTTATTTTAGTTATTAATTATATGGTAGTGGGCATTCCAGCTAATTAATAATTTAATATTTATTAATGTTAACATAATAAACTACAAGGTGTAAAAGATAATATTGTGTACAGGGACACTTCTGTTTATTCTTCTTATTAAAAAAATGTTTAATTATTTTTATTTAGTTAATCAGTTAGCATAAATTAAATATAATTTAGCCATAACTATAAAGCATATATTTTTGGTTTGGCCAAAAAGTTCGTTTTTTTTCGGTAACATGGTTCTAGTAGTATTTTTTATAACTTCATTCGAACCATTTTAATTAGATTGTATTATGACAGCTGTCATATTAGTGTGCCATTAATAAAAACACTTATCAAAATTGGTGAATTTTTATGAAGTCATTTTCATATTAAACATGTAAGAAAATAAGCAACATCTTCGACAAATCCTACCTTATTAGTTAAAAAAGGGTAGAACTGTAACTAAAACGGGGGAAAAAAATTGTGCAGTGTCTGGAGGACATGCTGTGACTGGTCGAACGTGTCTGAAGTGGTTTGCGAAGTTTCGTGCTGGAGATTTCTCGTTGGATGATGTTCAAACGTCGCTCAGAATAGTTAAAGTTGAAAGCAGTCAAATCGAGAGATTTATTGAGAACAATGAACATTATACCACCTACATATTCGGGACATCTACATATTCGAAATATCCAAATCAAGTATTAAAAGTCCATTCCATCAGCTTGATTATGTTACTAGCTTTGACGTTTGGGTTTTACATATGTTTGGGGAAAAAAACAGTTTTAACAGTATTTCCGTATTCAATTCTCTACTTGATCGTTTCGTTTTTAAAATAAATTATGATGGGCGATGAAAATTGGATACTATACAATAATGTGGAACGGAAGAGATTGTTGGGCAAGCTAAATGAATCTCTCTCAACCAAAACAAAGCATAGTCTTCACCCAAATAAGTTGTCTCTGTGTATATGGTGGGAGATTTTCTATCATGAGCTGATTCCGGAAAACCAAACGGTTAACTCCAACAAGTACTGCTTCCAATTAGACCAACTGGAAGCGGAACTAGACGAAAAGCGTCCGTAATTACCAAAACAAATAACGCACTATATTCCATCACGATAACGCAAAACGCATGTTTCTTTGATTGCCAGGCAAAGACTGTTTCAGCTTGACTGGGGAATTTTGATTCATGCGACGTATTCACCAAACATTGCACTTTCGGATTTCCTTTTAGTTCGTTCTTTTAAAAAATTCAATTCCTTTGAAAACTACAAAATGTATCTGGAACAGTACTTTCCTTCAAAAGATGAAAAGTTTCGGGTGGACTTAATTATAAAGTTGCCTGAAAAATAGTAGAAGGTAGTTGAACAAAATGGTGAATATGTTGTTAACAAAAGCTGTCGGTGAAAATAAATTTTATAATTTTTTATTTTTACTCAAAAACAGAACGAACTTTTCGTACAACTCAATAATTTTAAACATCCTTTACACACTTATTCTACAACCCCACTCTTAATTTAAACGCATTAGTAATCAACAAATACGTATTTAATAATGAAATACATTAAAATATGATATTTAACACTATAAAATCAAACAATGTATATGAGAGAATCCTCCATTAATGTATACTGTTTGATTAATTAATGGAACTTGTACATGCAGATTGGAAATTAATCAAACAAAATCTCAGGATTTTTCGTCCATTCGCATTGATTAGAAACCTGTCAAATAGTCATAAAACATGCAGTTACTTAATGTGCCGTTTCAATCCTGAAATTATGTTATAGTAATAATTGAATAAATTGAAATAGTTAGTTATGAGCTAGTTCATTTATATAAACTGATAAGTTAGCGCTTTCTGCACAAATATTATCTTGACTGCGCAAACAAACTGTTTTCATTTAAAATTTAATGGTAAACACTCTATGTTAATTGTAAACTGGGAGAAATTTCTGCTATGAAAATTTCTGCTCATTTATTTCACGTTGCATAAACAACAGATGCCATAACATACGAGACAAAATTTGTGGTATTCGGAAATACTTTTCCTACGGAGAACGGTTCTGTTCATAATATATTTTGCAAAGTTATAAGACTAAATATAGCAGATTCTGTTTAATGAACTGTGCCATACATTGCTGCAGAATTTATCAAATTTACCAGATCATAGTCTCTCAGTCTTTAACAATTCTGTATTATACCGCAATATACTTACAGTAAAGTACATTATATAAATCCTAACTATTGTAAAGTTGTTTAAAGTAGCATTTACCTGAATAATTTCCTCTTCCCTCACGTTTTTACGTTTAAAAGAAAAAAAATTATATATATATATATATATATATATATATATATATATATATATATATATATATATATATATATATATACAGTGATACCTCCCTTAACGGACACTCCCGAATAGCGGAAACATCTAATTAACGGACATTTTTACGAGTCCCAGTTCTTTTATATAGGACAATATATATACATATATATATATATATATATATATATATATATATATATATATATATATATATATATATATATATATATATATATATATATATATATATATACCTCCGTACTCCACGACGGTGATTCTGCTCGACTTCAGTTGTACAGGGCAGGACTCCCGATCCTTCACCCAGCCACCCCCCCACCCCATATCGGCAGGGCTCTATGCTATTCCTTAAGCACATTCATTCCCACTTAACACCGCCCGCTCACGGCCTACGAACCGAGCCAATCCAATATCTGCGTATAAAATCAAAACCGCTGATAATCCCAATTTTCCACAGCCACCACACTGCTAAATAAAACAACTTTTATTAGATTCAATTATAGCAATACGGTTTACAGATGGCCTGTATAACACGTACAGGAAACATAAATAAATATCAAATTCCGCATAACAAAACATATGTATGACACCATTACAATTTATAATAAACTTATTCTAATCAAATTAACAAATTTTACAAACTAATTACAAAACAAACAGTAATTGAACCCAGCTTCAATCCACAACAGAAACCATATTGCTTGTGTCTAACAAGCTAAGAAATGCATTACAAAGAAGAAAACCAACAGATTTCAACACAACAGAAACAGAACCACGTTCAAGACCGCCGACTACCGGGCTCTCACCCCTAGTCGATCCCAATACAATCTGTTTCAGCTATAAGTTTGTCTACCTCAATGCCGTAGCAAAAGCAAGAGGGATCCGTTGAAATGTCGAATGTGTCAAGTTCCACAGTATACCTCTTTGTATATTTATAACAATTACTACAACATAAACGTTTATCATGATAGCTCCCTTTATATTCATGGGAATCTAACCCACAGTCTTTGCTTATTATTACAATATCTGACTAAATGTCTATACGACCAGCAATCAAAACATATGAGTGGTTTCAAGTGTTCTCTCCAACTATAACGTTGCTAGTCTATCTTAATTTTACTAGTTTTTTCTAGTTTCCTAAATATATGTCCTTTGACACTTATTAACCAATTTTCTCCATGTTTAGACTTATACTTGGTTAATATATTTGTTTCTACTTCTTTCAGTTCTTCATTTTGCTCCCTTAACTTCTCTTTAAATTCTTCCTTGCCATAATTTTCGCTTACCCCATTTATAAGCCCCTGCGTGTCTCTCTTTTTCGGCTCTTACAGCCTATAATTCTCCTTCAGCCGGTCGAGTTCTTGAAATTATTTAATCAACTGGTCAAAATCCTCCCTTTTTTGCTGTTTCGATGGAAAATCCTCCTTTCCGTGTTTTCTTACACACTTTAATTCCGATTCCAGGGTTTGCGGGCTTCACGAGGTCCTGAGCCTCCTTCTTCGTAGTTTCGGAAGTTTGATCAAATTTCGGGATGACCGTAATTGAATGTTCCTCTCTTTCGAGATCTTTACCTCTTTCTCAGATTATAACTTATTTTGACAGCCTCCGCATAACTGCCTTTCTTGCTTTTTTTTTCCAGTGTGGAAATCTGCCAGCGTAAGTACATTATAATATCGATTAATCCGATATTTATATTTGCTAAGTCCTTTACAGCCTCGTCAAGGTTCTATTTGTATCAACTGTACATTTCGACGCACTAATTATATCGTAAAGCCTCTTTTCCTTTTCACACAAGTCCAGCATGAGTTGCGTCTGCTTTCTTAAGATAGGGTACATTGTGAGAACGTAGTAGGAGAGGCCGCCACGCTCCTCCGACGTTAATAGTCAGTCAGAAGACTGACCCCTAGGGACCACCGCGAGGAGCTGTCCGTAGGATTTTAGAATTCTCAGCTATTTTTTATAGTGCATCAACAGGAAAACTTTTAGTACTAAGCTAAACAACACTTGTCTCAAAATATTCACTCACAAAATAACCACTTTAATAATAATGCATGGGGAGGGCCCCGAATTTGCTATATAAATTGTTTAAAAGTATCTCCTCTTAAAGATATTACGTTTTATTTCAATATTTCTTAGATTATTTAATAATGAATAATTTGTTTTTCGCAATTTACTCAATAAGTTCCGGGCCCAGGGTTGCCCAAATTGGTCGGCAGATCTGTACTGTCCGTCCGGTGGTCAGGCCTATAGAAATGAGCTGTTCGAACTTGAGAAATCAACGCTCGACTGCGTATACAGGTTATGATAAATAGTGACCGGTCAGTAGTTTGACAAGGCGTATAGGCGAAAGCCGTGGTTGCTGTAATTCCAAATACTTACTTGATATGTTCCTCTTGTGTCAAAATTTACAAAGTTTAGGGATAATTTACGTAAATTATACAGCTAAAAACAAATTTTCAAAGCAAATTATAATGGTTGCTTTACCATCAAAATCAGTTAACTTCAACTGAACGCATAAAGTTTGCTTTTAACAAAAGGATGAATTAAGATATTTTCTTTATTATACCGAACGCGACTGTGCTGTATAGCATATCGCTCCTCTACTAGAAGAGTGTTACATCTCCGAAATTTTCGAGATAATTGCACCACAATGCTCTACAAGAAGTGCTTCTCATTCTCAAATAATGATATAAGCCTAGTACCAACGCAATCTCTGAGATGGCGCTTATTGTCCTCAGGTATGTTTATGAGTGGGAACTTGCTCATGCGCAAAGAATGAAAATAACATTCATGTCAGTGCCTAATATTGTTGTATTAAAATATATAAATCTGTAATAAAATGTTCATTAAATTAATTTGGAAAATAAATGTTTTTATTTGGAAAATAAATCTGTATTTTGTTCTAACCTGCTGTTCATGTTATCAGAGTTTTTTCTCTGTATTGTGAAAAATTTAGATAGATTGTGCATTAACTTAGAGATATGATAGTATTCCCTCAAACTTTACAATCCATGTTGACAAAATGAGGTTACTAGAAGAGAGTTATATCTTGTAATTAAAATTCAAAATCATACTTTAAAAATTGAAAACAACTTTAATAGTATATAGTTTTGCCTTCGGAAGTGATTCGAACAATAAGTTTTCCCACAATTAGCATAGGCATCCATAAAACAAGAAATGAAATTTCGACATATATCTTCTTTAGCTCTTCCTGAAAATATGGCTATTTTGAGATGTTACAGTCTTGTAGCAAAGGTGCCATATAACAAATATCGACTGGAAATTTGTTAGATGACTCGATTATTTAATCTTGAATAATTTGTTATAAGTTACTCAATATAGTCCACTTCTCTCGTGGCTGGGGCAATAAAATTTGCATTCAACATTTTAATGATATTTTATGTAAATTGTGTTGACTCAGCCAGCCCAAAAACAAATATTCAAAGCGAAGCATAGTGGTTGCTTTATTTGAGGTAAAATATTGAAGTTCCATCTAAACCAGTTAACTTCAGCTGTAAGCATAAAGTGTGCTTTTAACTGAAAGACAAAAGGAGATTTCTGCTGCATTATACCTAACAAAATTTTACTGCATAGCCTATAACAAATATCGACTGGATATTTATGATATGAATCGATTATTAAATATTGAATAATTTGTTTTTCATAATTTACTCAATATAGTCCTCTTGTGTAAAAAATTAATGTAAATTATATTGCCCCAGCGCAAAAAGAAATATTCAAAGCGGGGCATAGTCGTTACTTTGAGGTATACTATTGAAGTTCCATCAAAACCAGTTATCTTAGGGCGCACGCATAAAGTTTGCTTTTAATAAAAGATAAATTAAGATCTTTGCTGCATTATACCTAACAAACTTTAGTGCACATAATATTACAAATATCGACTGGAACTGCAAGATCAAGCCTATATTACTAAAAGGCACACGCGAGTACCAAGATAAAAATGTTCCAGCCATGGAACGAAATTTAATAAAGGCCGGTGGGGGGGGGGAACATTCGCGCAGACGTGAACTGTGACAGATTATTAAGATAAATTCCTCTCCGATTCCAGATTTCCCACCTCTCTAATATTTTAAACAGATTAAAGACTTGACACGGAGAAAAATATCGAGGCCCCCCTTAACCGCATAATTCATTCTAATTTGGCCCCCGCTTGTTGCTGAAACTTGTTTAGTGTTTACTAATCAATAATCCGTGTTTTCAGTGCGGTTCACTCTCGCTTTCTGCTTCACTAATCACTGCGAAATCTGATGAGACTCCTGCAACTGATGTACTCTCTCTTTCTCTCTTTCTCTCTCTTTAAGGCTTTCTCCCCGCGGTGGATCGATCAGCGCGGGGGAACTACGGGCTGATGGACCAGGTGGCAGCTCTGCACTGGATACAAGACAACATCGGGGAGTTCGGAGGCGACACGGGGAATGTCACTGTGTTTGGACAAGGACACGGGGCCGCCTGCGTGAATCTCCTCATGCTCTCTCCCATGGCGAAAGGTAAAGGGATAAATCTAGGGTAAAACGAAGAATAGTCTGCAGTCAATAAATATTGTTTTGCTGCTTATAATGCTATAAAATAACGAGAATAGTAATAAAAGTTCGGTGATATCTTAAAACTGATACTAAGGAAATTCTAAGAAAAATATTATATATATATATATATATATATATATATATATATATATATATATATATATATATATATGTGTGTGTGTGTGTGTGTGTGTGTGTGTGTGTGTGTGTGTGTGTGTGTGCGTGTGTGTGCGTGTGTGTGTGTGCGTGCTCCCGCGCGCGCGTGTGTGTACGTTTAAACGTCTGTATGGAGGCAATTAGTGGTTCAGAAAAAAATGGTCGTTTTCAGGGATGAATGTCGAAAACAGGATTCTTCCATATTTGGATCTATGGAGTCTTGTATCAGTTCATTATATATATATATATATATATATATATATATATATGTGTGTGTGTGTGTGTGTGTGTGTGTTTATTTATTTATACAAAAAGATCGTCATAAGAAATTCAGTATCTTGATTGTGTACTTGATAATAATAAAAAATAATATTACTTATGAAGAATAACACTGCAAAATCTAACAAGCCTAAATTTACGGATATAATGACCAATTGCTAGGTGTTTATCTTTTGCATTTTATCTTTAGATTTCTCGGATCTAATTTTTTAGACCTACGTCGTAAAAATTATCGAGAGCAACCTCATGCGCAACATCATATAGACGTAAGAGGCACTAAAATTATTTTTATCAAATTTTTAGCGATTTTTTAGAACTGTATTTTAGAACGTTAAAACTGTATTTCTACTGAGCTATAACAGTTTTGTGAGAAGAAATATATTAAGGTGCATCGTATTTTGTGAGCAAAATTTAAGTAAAATTTATCTCGAGGACAAAGTTTACAAATTTAGTAGTAAATTAAAAATTTTAAAGGAACATGATTTTGCATTTTAAGTTATTCAGCTTCGTTTAAAACATAGATTTTGGAGGAAATTCCCAAACTATTTTATTCTTTTTCCTTAAAGAATGTGAAATGCTCTTTCTAAATCTGTTTTTATTTTTTCTGTGTAATTATTAGATATGAAATTAGAACAGCTGCTATCAGTTTCAATGAAAGTGAAAACTTCAATTGTGTTGTTGTTTCTAATGTTCCTTGGGCGGAAATATTTCTAAACTGGTACATATAGGCTAGCGCGCTAAAGGGGTAGCTATGATTTATAATTATACAACAAAAGATGGAGTCCGATTAAGGCAATTGTCACCTCAATTTTGACCGAGTATCCCCAAGGGTGGCAACTGGGTGGATATTTCCCACCCCCACGCTCTCAGATTTCATCGAGGAACTATCTAGTCTAAGGATTTAACGTACTAGACAGATTAGGTACTAGATATATTGTTTGATGAATTATAGCTGCATTTATAAAAAAAAAACTTTTGATAAATTAGTGAAATTTTATACGTAATTACATACAATCACCTGTATTTTTTTTTTTTTTTACATTCCAAAATATCCATCAGTTTTTAGTTCATTACACAACGACTTTCTTTCCTTTATATGATGAAACAAAAAAGTTATATACATTTTTTTTTCTTGTATAACTAGAGCCATTTATGTCATAGTGGTACAGCTTCGGTATAGGTCCCCATTGGCGATATTTTGCATTGGTGACTTTTTACATTTTAATTTTGGCACATTTGGTATCCCAGAATTCGTTTCGGCAACTCTGCCACAGTCGCGTGTGTTTTAAACTGAAATAAACTATTTTCCAGATTGTAACCCGATGGAATACGCCATTTTCAACTTCGTACCCCGCTGGAATTGCTTTGGTATAGTAGAATTCGTATATTGGTAATATGGTACACACAAAATTCGTTTCGGCACCCCTGCCACAATCGCGTCACGCGAACCAGGTTGTACTGCTTTTTTTTCTTAATTATTTTTTAATTTTTATTTTACCATGCCTTTCCGTGTAGATTTACCTATCATTTCTGGATCTACAAAGTTTACGCTATTTTCCTTATTGTATTATTTTTTTTATATTTTGCGAATTTAAATTTCTATGTAATTCATACGATATAAACGATGCGATTTTTGGCTAGGCGACAAAAAATGTTGCCAATTGGGTCCTATATCGAATCTATTCCGTAATAGTTTGGTAAATTTCAGATAAAAATCTTCAGTTTTGCAAAAAGTTGCATAGTTATGGTCTACATTTTGAACATTTTCCTATTGTGGTGTTATATTACACCGAAAAATATGACAGAAAATTTTACGAGTTTTAGAAATAAAACTGGCCCGAACGTAGTAGAATACCCTTTATTAAATGCCATAAGCAAAATAATTAATAGAAATATGAAGTAATTACGGAAAAACGACAAAATCAACGAACATATAATTTATTGTTCACAAGGAATACTAAAATAACAACTTCCAATCCTGTAAAAATGTTTGTGTAGGAAATTATTTCAAAATATCCGACCTTTAAAACCTCAAAGATTTAATTAAAAATTATATCCAAGCAGCTCGTAATTCATTGATTAATTTTTTAATATACATAATCATACTACATGAAAATATATAAATAAAATGCAATTTTCAATACCTGATAAAAGGGTCTACACCATAATAGAGGAGTTTCAAAATTAATTAAAAATTTGCTTGAAGGAAAACAGCCGCAAGGGAAAAAAAAACTTTCCATCATTAAAATTTATTGTATATGTTCATAAATATCTGAAGTGCTTATTAAGAATGATACTGTAATCAATATCAGCATTAGCACGGTGCGAGTTCGTAGCTATAATTATCATGCAAAAAAGGGGAAAAAATAGAAAGAAATTTCCCCAAAACAGCAAAACTATTATCTTTAAGTCACGACGAACTTTTTAAGTTAGAATAATTTTGATAGTATACGCATTTAACTATCTGAACTAACATTTTTTATATGGATTCAGGAGTCAACTAAGAAAATACAAATTAAATGACAGACTAAACATAGAGAATGACAATTAAATATAAAGGAAATTGTTTCTTTTCTCAATGGGTATTTTTAGTACTTTTAGTTATATTCTTTTTGACAGTATATGAAACATAATTAACTGCTTTACTATTTTGCCATAGGATATATTTAAAATGGAGATGTATGTAACTGGCCAAAGAACAAGACTTATATAAATTTATAATGTAAATAACAATACCATTTTCCTCACACATGCTGTGACGATATTTGCTGCATGGCATATATATATATATATATATATATATATATATATATATATATATATTTAAAATTTGAAAATGCCTTGCAGTTCCTCTGTCCACCAATCATAGCTCTCAATTTTTTCTCGGACGGTTTTCAGGTGTCTTTGACGCAGTATGTGGTGACCGGAAGGCAATCGCCTCAGTCCTCTATATCGAACAATTGCTACCGTCTTAGGGGATCCTAGCCATCATTAATTTTTCTTGACGGACCCGACTGGTGGATGGGGTATTTGAGGGACTTTCTACTTTCATGTCGAGGGTAGCACTCCCGGATCTTAGGTTTGAATTAGAAGGGGTATATTGTATTGGTCTCCTATTTTTAGAAAGCTTTATTTTAGTTCGTGTTTTTGGTGGAGACACACTTTATTTGGCAACCCTTGCTTTATAACGGCTTTCAATGATTTTCGATTTTTTTTCTTTCGTTGCTTTATATAAAATTCAGAAATGTAATGCGTCTGATTCTTCAAATCTCATGGAAATCCACTGCATTATTGGTAGCTGACATGTTGGTAATACATCGGTGCCAAAAAGATTTTTCTTCAAAAGTAAAAATAACCGAAATTAACAATATATATTAACGTTTAGGATAGTTCTGTGATCCATGAAAAGTTGCTTTTGTGAAAAAAGTAGTTTTCACAAAACATTCATTTTTTTTAAATGAGGACATCCGCAATTAATTTTAATAAACCTTATTTTGCTAAATTCAATTTTCCTATTCATTCTTCAAAGGACCTTTTTGTCTTCTAAATAGTTTATTCTTTATTCCTGATCTGATTCGAATTTATTAAGTTTTCTTGGCAAATAAAATTAAGTGGATATACTTTGTTAACTGTTTTCATAGAGATACTGTCACAAAAGAATTGTCCTTTTTATCCTCTCAACAAAAAAATCTTAAACGACATCTTTATTTGCCAGGCAAACGTAATTCTTCATATAATATTATCAATTTCTTTCTAGGTCTCTTCCAGAGAGCAATTATATAGAGTGGATCAGCTTTAATCTCATGGGCAATCACAACAGATGCTATCACCCACACTGTGAATAATTTATTTATAGTAAATACAATTACCTCGATATCCTCTATTAACTATTTGCATAGAATGCCTTTGACAAAGGCATGGTCACTTTAACCCGAGTTGCCGCAGAAAATCGTATATGGCGCCATTAGTTGCAAGTCAAACATAATTCTTTATGCGATATTTTCAGTCTCTTGCTAGGCATCTTCCAGGGAGCAGTTATGCCGAGTAGATATGTTTTAAGAGGGTGTAGTGGCCCAGTTGGTAAGAGCAGAGGGGTAGGGATCTGAAAGTCCCTGGTTCGATATTCGTCGATGACAAATCCACTGCTGTGTACACTAATGGCCGTTTGGTGCACGTAAAATCTGTCGTGGCTGCAATGACCTTTCATAAAATTACCTCTCGAGGTGCGGGTCAAGTATTCTGGCCCCGTCACTTGACTCGTGTCAAAATTACGGAACTGGTCCTTTGACCAAGTTGGACAATGACTCTTGCGGTGTCAGTCAATATAGTAGCCGTACCTTCATCGCCTATAGCCTTCGAGACTTGATCTGATGTTGCTGTCGGTCAAGTGGCATAAGCAAAAGCAGCAACAAATCTGTTTTAAGGTCATGAGCAATCGTCAGAGTTTCTATTACCCCCATTGGATATTTGTTTCATGGCAATCAAAATTAACTGGATATACTACTGTTCCATAAACTGTTAACTGTTCCATAAAGTGCCTTTGACAAATTAATGGTCAATTAAATTAGTGTTACAACAGAAAATCATTCACGGCATCTTTAGTAGTAATTCAAACATAATTCTTCATTTGATATTATCAATCTCTTTCTAGGTCTCTTCCAGAGAGCAATTATGCAGAGTGGTTCAGCTTTAAGTCCGTGGGCGATCGCCAGAGATGCCATCACCCACACTCTTCACATCGCTCGCATTTTGGAGTGTCCTGCTCAAGACAGTACAGCTTTGGTTGAATGCATGAGGAAGAAGAAACTGGAAGACATCATGAGGGTACCAATACAAGTTCCTGACCATCTCTCTGGATTTGGACCAACGGTAGACGGAATTGTTTTACCACAGGATCCAGCGGAAATCATGGAAAAGAACCCAAAGTTGTTTACGCAATATGACTTGATGTTCGGCACAACTAGAGCGGAATCCTATTTTCTGTTTACTGCTATGGAAGAAAAGTTTGGAATAGATAGCGCTAGAAGAGATAGGTTGCTGCGGACGTTAGTCAGAAATCTCTACACATATCATCTGCAAGAGGTAAGGATAAGCCCAGGGCATTTTGTTTTATTTTCATGTAATATGATTATTAAACGGCAAAATATAATGAAATTGTTATGCACTGAAAATATTAATTTTTGGGTTCAATAAAGTTTACATTTAGCATACTATTTCAAAACGTTTTGACAATCTGACGTCAAACTTTATAACAAATTAACATCAACAGAAAAAAGTTTATTTTAAAAATGTTAATATATTTTTATACCATAGATGGTAAGATAATCATTGTAGGAAAAGGTAAGACGATATAATTTATATATTCGTAACGAAAAATGTATTAGGTTGGCCAAAAAGTTCATTCGATTTTTAAATAAAAACAAAATATACATTTTTTATTACAATAGTTTTATTAACTTGCTTTCTTCTTTGTTTGTTTGTATGTGTGTTTGTCCAGTACAAATATTTCAATCGATTTTAAACTAACTTCCCGACTAGCTAGACATTTGAAACTTTCAGAATAACTCAGAACAAGATGGCAATGCATTCTTTTAATAATTTTAGACATCTTTAAGTAGTATTGAATTCATTTTCAGTTAATTTTGTTTTGTAGAATGGTGTAGCCATCTATCGGCCGGGACAGGAACAAAAAGTTAAACGCAAGTTAACTTCCAATTCTTGAGCTAAACGATTGATTACGCATTTGATACCTCTTTATTACGGATTTGATCATATTCTTTCTAGTTGATGGCATAATTCATCAAAAAAATTTTAAAAAAAGTATTCTTTAATACTTGTCAAGTTTATATGATTCAACAGAAAATTTAAAAACATGGTATATAAAATTCATTTTTATCTTGTAATTATTTTAACCAATAACTTTATTGATCAACATGTTTATTTATTGACAACACGAGGATTCCCCCCTGTTTGAAGTCTTAACTTCACTGGAGAGATACTCCTGCTCATCACTGGTATCCGCCCACATGCCCTGGTCTGGTCTTGATCTTTAGAGGTCCAAGACCAATACAGTCTGCTCCGGCTCGTCTTCGGAGTGGCCATACAAGAAGTATGCACTTCGAGAACTCTACAAAGGTGTTTGTCCTTTGCTCCTGTTCTACTGTTCCTGGGAATCCTGCACACAGTAGGGGAATGTTTAGGTACCCCCTCCAGCATGCTTGCAGAAGAGCAGGATACTGTTGCCTCCCTTTTGCTCACATGACAGAGCCTCATAGACATGGTATAGCATTTTCTATTCCATTCTAGACCATGGGGCTTAGGAACAACAACGACAACGACATGTTAACCGTTTTGTCCCACTATCTTCTGCCACCTTTCAGGCAACTTTACAAATCCCTCTTCCCCAAACTTACACTGCACTATAATTTTTTTAGTTGCTTTTCCAACTTTCTTTGAAAAAAATAAAGTGTAATATGTGGCAAATGTTGCATTTGCCAAACATTTCTGCCATTTGCCTAATTCAAATAGCTGCACAAAAAAATCCCTAATTTCATATGATTTTGTTTTAAAATGCACGATGATATGGCAGCTGTCTAACACAATCTGACCAAATGGTTATGAATGCCGTTGAAGGCAACTAAGAGCTATCACATCCATCTTACTAAAAAACGAACGAAATTTCTGGCCAACCCAGTAACTTTAATATAAGGAACCGATGGAAAATAACAAACATTAAAAAGAAGAGAGGACTGCAATGTTTTATTATTTCAATGTCATTTCCATTCATCCTCCCCAAAGCAATGTTAGGGATAATTAATCTGTAATGATCATGTTGTTCTGATTTATAACTGTTTCTCTCTCTATCGATTACTATCGGAGTTGACGTCTGTAAACAATAGATGAAAGTCATAACATGCATCATTTCCTCTACAGAGAAATAAAATAAGTAACATTGTATCATTTTCTATTATAATTATACGGATATAAATCTATTTTTACATACATTAAAATATGCTTAGGAGAAGAATCTTTTGTGGAAATCTTTCATATTTGTTATAATACACAATAAGTTATGTAATTAATATACAATAATATATAATAAGTTTTATAATTAATGTACTATAATATATAATTAATTATATTGTAAAATCTTCTATTATAATTTTACGGAAAGATATCTGTTTTCACATATATTAAAAAGCGCATAAGACATGAAACTTGCGTTGATATCTATCATATTTCTTATAATTTACAATAAGTTGTATAATTAATATACACTAATATACAATAAGTTATATTGTATAATCTTCTATTATAATTATACGGAAAGAAATCTATATCTACATGCATTAAAAGATGCTTAGAGACTGAATCTTGTTTTCATATCTTTCATATTTCGAAAAATATAATTATAAGGTTTGTTATAAATATACAATAAATCACAGTAATTTATGCATTTAATATTCAATAATATATAATAAGTTATATTACATCTACTTCTGTTATAATTATACTGAAAGAAATATACGTTTATATACATTGAAAGATACATGTCATACATCTTTTGATAACTTTCATATTAAATAGGGATACGTAAATTTCGCAACAAAAAAACAACAACATGTAAAATTTCGCATTTATTCGCAAAAATATTATATATATATATATATATATATATATATATATATATATATATATATATATATATATTTATAACATTGTAGTAGTCTCCACATTATGTTCCTTAAGTCTTTGCCATCTGCCATTAATTACTATGTTGTACATACTAAATTATCTCAGCGTGCACTATGTTAACGGGACAATAGGGGCTTTGTATAGCTGTCTTTGCAAATTTAAAGTAACATAATTTCCTTGCAAATAAAATCTGTATAACATCAACAGGAGTCTCTTGGTTGATTAATGTAAGCAGCTGAAATACCCTTGACTTTGGCGCTCAAGTGACGTTCTAAAATCTACTAAATTGTTCCACAAAACTTAATGATTCATTTTTACAGTTACATTTTTAGGTTCGATTCGGACTAACTGTACGGGTGAAATTCGGAGCAAATTCGGAGGAGACTGAGATTTCTCAGTTAAACACTGTTGATGGACTTAGTTAAGAAATTATGTTAATAAATTATTACTATTATTACCTAATTTCGCTTAAAAAGACGTTTATTAACGAGTTTTCACCGAAAAGTAGTAAAAAAATAATTTTCGCATTTATTCGCTGATATCGGCAAATTTCACATTTATTCACATCTATTTCGTAAATACGAAAATTACGTATCCCTATTTATTATACACAATAAGTTTTGTAATTAAAATACACTAATATAAAATAAGTCATATTGCATCGTCTTCTATTATAATTATACGGAAATGAATCAGTTTTTACATTGACAGATTCTTAGGATTTGAAACTTGCTTTGGTAACTTTCATATTTTTTAAAATATACAATAATTTCCTGTAATATAAAAAATAAAGTCATTTAATATAATAACAATTACATTATTAATATAAAATAAGTTATTTTGTATAATCTTCTATTATAATTATACGGAAAGAAATTTATTTTTACATACTACATTAAAGGATACTTAGGACATGCAACTTGTTTTGATACCTTTCATATTTCTTTCAATTAATGGTACATCCTCCTCCCAACTTTAAAAACCATTTTAATTTCGCGTATTTCTGAACGCTGTTTCATAAAGCAAGGGAGAAATTTTCTTTATCGAAATTACAAATTTTATCGAGCCACCGTTCTATTTCCTGCAGTCACGAAAATAATCAGTTTTCCTGTTTATTCATTATTTATGCCTTTATAGCGATATGATGAACATGCGCAAAATTAAGGGAATTCCAAATACAGCTTCCCGCGATAATAACAAAAAAAAGAGTCATTATAATTTTCTACATTATTTTAGAACAATGGAGTTCATAATATGAATATTACGTGGTCTCAAAAGAATTATTTTTCGTTTCATTGTGCTATTAATATCCAGTCACAGCTATCATTTTCTCAAACGTTATAATTAGAATTTCAATAAAAGTGAGAATCGTGAAATTTCAGTCTTTTGTATTCTTTTAACTTCCTTCCTTGAAATGTTAATATAATATTAAAAGGACTCAAATACAAATTATTTTCTATAGAACATGATTATATTGTTTAAATTTTTCCTTGTTTAAATTTTAAAATTGTATGCTTTTATAAGTATTAGAGTTTAATAACAATTTGTGAAAGCCAACGGAAAAGTGAATTTTCAATGTAAATAATTTGTTACTTTCTCTTAATTGTTATAAAATTGTTATTCCCGTGATTATTTTTCATGTTAGAAAAGAAAAAAAAATGTATCTATCTATATATACACACACATCCATAAATCCATCCATATGTATATATATATATGTATGTATGTATGTATGTATGTATGTATGTATATATATATATATATATATATATATATATACATACATACATACATACATACATACATATATATATATATATATATATATATATATATATATATATATATATATATATATATATATATATATATATATATATATAGATAGGGAAATTTTTCTGTGGAGGTAAGGGATCGTCCTTAAATAAACAGACCACCGTTTTGAGGGGAGTCTTGGATCGGTTCTATACAAAATATGGCCCTTTAGATGGGTGGTAAGCTAGAGAAGTTATACAGAGGCTGTTCACACATCTTTTAGACGATGTATATTGTATTCACAAAACTAAATTACATAAAATTCTTGTGTTTTAAATGTTCTATTTGACATCCCTTATTTTGAACTATCTTTCGACACCGTAATTCCCATTATAATAATACCTTTTGAAGTGTCAGAAGAGGTATTCTATCCCATTCCTCCTGAACAGTTTTCCAGAGTCCTGTAAGGATTTTGGGACGACGTTTGAATAATGCAGATTTTAAAAGTCCGAAAGCACAAAAATCCATAGGTGATACATCGGGAGATTTAGTAAGGATATCAGTGAAGGGTATGGCCTTGATACCAGTTTTTTGTTCCATTTCTTTTAGTAAATTTACAGTGGATTTTGATGTGTGTCTGCTAGCTTTGTCCTGATGGAGTCTCACAGATTGATGGCACTGTGGGTAAATCGATGGTATTTCATTCAAAAAAATTGGCGATAAAATATGTTCCTGATAGTATTTGGAGTTAATCTTGACATTTTTTTCCACTCTCTTTATTTTTAACTTGCCATTATAAGAAAAACCAGCAACAATCATGAATCCCTTCGAAAAACTTTCTTTCGATTCTTTGAACCATGTACTTAAATTTTTTTCTCCCATTTTATGATAATAAATGGCTCTTTTTTTGTTGCAATCATTTAAATACACCCATGATTCATCTATTGTGACAATTGTTTTCCATTTTTCTTTGGATAAGTGTTTCTCATACAGAATTCTGCAGCGTGTCCTGCGTTCAGCGATATGATTTGGAAGAAGACGATGGACATTGCGATTTTTCGTTTTCTTAAGATTTAAATCAACGTTTATCATTTTGTTTACAGTGGACACCGAGCATTTTAATGATTTTGCAACTGTCCTTTGACTAGGGGGATTTTCTTTTAACATTAAACAACGTACCTTTGCATTAGTCGAAGATGTCCGTTTTTTCCTTGGATACTTGTTTGGAATTTTTGTGCCACTTGAGGCTCCAATTTGACGTTTTTTTTTTCGTTTCTTGTTGACGATATTACCTATCGACGCTTTAGATATCACAACACCATGACCCTCACATCGTTTTTGGGTAACGGAGTATGCACATTTCTCTTCGGAAAGAGCATAAATGTAGCCTTCGAACCACTGCTTTGTTAAAAACGCCATTTTGAATAAAAACAAAACTTTCAAGCCGCAGACGATAATTTTGACTTTTTAAAACATAGTACAATTGCAATTATTTCTTTTGCAGCAAACGATTTTTTATTACCGCTTACCAAAATCGTCTAAAAAATGTTCGAACAGCCTCTGTATAAATGTAAATATCACTGTATATATAGATTATGCAGTCAAATTTGTGCATAGATTTATTAATCTGTAATAGCAAATATCTACACTTACTATAACAATTACATTTTCCAAATTTTCAGATATTCCTCACTGTAGTCAACGAGTACATGGACTGGTCACGAGCATTCCTACAACCCATGGATGTATTTGACGGAACAGTCGACGCATTAGGCGACGCACTCATAGTGGCTCCAGTAATAAGGGCCGGCACCTACCACAGTGGGGGAATCCCCAGAGAAGATTCTTACCCGTTACCATCCCTACAGCCTCTCGGAAGTGGGAAAAAGAGCTTTTTGTACATTTTTAATCATCAGTCAGAACACAGTGAATACTCCACAAGAATCGGGTGTATCACAGGGGAAGATCTTCCATACATATTCGGTGCACCATTGGTTGAGTCTTTGTCTCATTTTTCGACTAATTACACTAAATCAGAGGCCACGCTTTCAGAAATAGTTATATCTTACTGGACCAACTTTGCAAGATCTGGGTAAGTTAAAAAAGATTATCCATTTTTATGGCGTTTAAAACTTCATTTGAAACAAAATATAATGGTTGCCCACATGAAGGTGAGACTTTTTCCCGTATAATTCAGGGTGGACACAAAAAAACTTTTCCGATGCATGGACATCTAGCGGCCGTTCCGTTCAACCGATCGCGATGAGATTTCAAATATAGTAACTGAGAGGTATGAGCTCTTGATTTTGTGAACGGCAGCAAAGTGGTACTCACGGTTACGGTGATAGGTACAGAACCTCGAAATTTTCGAATGGCAGTGCCCACTTTTTCCCGTCGGAAAATGCCCGTCGGAAATGCGAAAACCCTAAATAGCGTTCAAACGGCACGTGTATCACAAAAAAAGGATGCGTTATGCCAGCACAAAAAACAGCTCTGCGAACGGCCTAAAAATAACGATCGGGGTGCATATGATTGAGGCAAGACACCAATCACTGATGTTAATAGAGATCGGACAAAAGAAAACTTTTCATTGGATTACACACTTTCCACCTAGGTGCCATCATCGTCTTTTTGTTGGCCTTTGGCAGAGCTGCTTAACGCGTCCGTTTATTTTGATAGACGTACCGTTCCAATGCTCTTCAGGGTTTTCGCATACACTGATCATTTTGTGACGAGAAAAAGTGAGCATTTCCATTTGAAAATTTAGTGTTTCCATACCTATAACCGTAACCGTGAGTGTCACTTTGTTGCCGTTCACAGTATCCCGAGTTCAAACCTCTGAATAACTATATCCGGAATCGCATCTCGATCGGTTGTACGGAACAACCGCTACAGGTCCATATATCTGTAAAGTTTCTTTATGGCCACCCTGTATTTCATTAGTTGGGATATATATGATAAGAGGAATTGATAGGGATACATGAGACATATAACTGCAAAGCATAGTCACTTGTCTGTCCAAGAAAATGACAGAACACTTACTAGATTTTAAATACCCTGAACTAAGAACGTACTTGGAAGCCTGAGGAACCAGTTTTGAACGGCGTAAAGGATATTTGTATCGTTAGCAAATCAGTGCCTTTGAAGCAAAGCCTATGAAGAAACCGAGCCCTAGAAATCATTTATCAGTGGGCCGAAAATATGGAAGTCACGAGGTGACGGGTTGGGCTATAGCGAGGATGGTCGATGACCTCCCAGCGGAAGCATTCGCTGGCAAATCTTGTCCACGACAGTAATCGATTCCATGGTGATGGTTAAGTGCGCTTAAGCAGGTCTTGGCATATCTCGTGCTCACTCGTCTTTTGAAAAATTACCTAAACTGTATGAACGCTGCTAAAAAAAATGACTTGTTAAAATCACTGCTGCTAAAACAATAGTCTCACTTTCATCTAAGCCACCTATATATAGATATATATATATATATATATATATATATATATATATATATATATATATATATATATATATATATATATATGTATATATATATATATATATATGTATATATATATATATATGTATATATATATATATATATATGTAGGTATGTATGTATATATATATGTATATGTATATATATATATATATATGTATATATATATGTATATATATATATATATATATATATATATATATATATATATATATATATATATATATATATATATATATATATTATATATATAATATATATATATATATATATATATATATATATTATATATATATATATATATATTATATATATATATATATATATATATATATATATATATATATATATATATAGATATATATATATATATATATATATATATATATATATGAGTATATATATATATATATATATGTAGACTCGGACCCTGTTGGCCTACGCACGAGCCATACGCATTGGGCCAGATCGACCCCCACCCGCCTCAAACACTGGATGCAGGGGAAAGAGGGAGAAAAAAGGTCTTTTAAAGGGGAGAACGGACTTCGCCATCGGAGTGGCAAGTTGTCTCTGGATCGCTCTAATCGCTCGCTTCTGAGTAGGCTATGTAACATTTTTCAGAATATAATTGTTGTTTTATTTTAAGCCTAGTGTCTAGGATTTTCTTTCATTGTCTGCGTCCTTTCCTGAATTTGCCCTGTGGTAAATTGGTTACCAGACACACACACACACACACATATATATATATATGTATATATATATATATATATATATATATATATATATATATATATATATATATATATATATATTTCAGAACATCGATTATCAAGAGATGCAAAACACACAGAAACGTATAATATAAATGCTTATGTGTGTGTATCACACGCAAAAAATTATATAGTATATTTTCTATTATATGACGCTTGAAATCATTAATTCAGCCTTTTATTTAGAAGGTAACAGTAAAGCTCTAAGAACTAAACATAGAAAAGTAAATATAATTAGAGTCCTTAATGTGTGAAACAAACGAAAAAGAAGATATCTCTGAGGCAACTAAACAGAAAATGAGTTAATCCTATTCGTAATATAAACAAGAAATGGATTGCAGATAAAAGTAAATGTGATGATCTCATGCAATTACACTATCACAAAAAATATAAAATTCCATATTTTTTTTTCAATAATTTTCCATGTTAAGGAGAGAGACGGGAGTTCGTTTAGAGGAAACTTAAAAATAATAACAATACTTCTTTTAATGTTTGCTATAATAAAAAAATTTAGAACTAAATGTGTATTATATATGTATATATTTTTTTTCTTCCTCGTACCTAATTAATGACGAAAAATAGTTGAGATAACAATGAATAGCTTTAATTTTTTTTAAAATTTCAGTGTTAATTTCGATGAAACGTGGAAGGGTAAAGCAAAATTATTTGAAAACGAAGGATATATCGGCAGGTATCAGTCTTAGGGCGGCGTTTACCACTATGGAAAATAGGAACGTGCCTACGGCCCACACATTGGTATTTGACATTAATTGCAGACAATAAATAAATCCTATACCTCACACACACACACCCGCCTATATATATATATATATATATATATATATATATATATATATATATATATATATATATATATATATATATATATATATATATATATATATATATATATATATATATATATATATATATATATATGTATAATAAGTGAAAAATTTCCCTGGAACCATAAACATCCTATAAGATTACTAATATTAGAGTATCCTATCAGAATTCACACGAATTCGATTAAAATTGGAATTAGCTATTTTCGTAAACTGGAGTAGTTGAATATAAATAAAAGAAATCCTTTGTTAAATCGAATAAAAATAGAAAAATAAAAAATCATCGACTCAATTATGTACAATCTAATGTTTGTAATTTTTTTATCAAATGATATAATTTTAGTTTTATGTATGCTTCATCTAGAGAGTCTCATGCGAATAGGATGTAGTTTTTAATAGTAGCATCAAAAAGCGTTTCAAAAGCTCTTAAAATAAAACTACCAATAAAATTTCGGATAAAAATGATGTTTTACTTTTTTCCCATTCAACAAATAAAGAAAATATCCCCATACCATTACTTCATTAAGCCTATTTCTAAAAATTCCTTTAAAATTTGTATGCATCTAATACCCCAAAAACTAGCTGCAGAAGAAAATAAAATGCTTGTCTTCTAGACTCTGGCTATTATACTTAAGGAACGCTGAGGAAGCCTGAATGCTCTGGTAATTCTTCAGTCTCGTGGAAAGAATCTCATTTTGCTTAAACAAGGGAGGTCATTACTCTTTAAAAGATGCGAAATTCTGAAAAAAGAATAAGAAAAAAGATTGAAATCTTCGTCCGGAACACTAAGTATGCAGAAAATTTCTTTCATTGCTATGTTGAAATTTTTTTCGCTGCTCTCTCGCTCTCTAAAGTGACGTGGATTAACTCAATGCAGTTTTTTTCATTGAAATGTCTCTTTTCTTATGAGCACTAATAAAGGAATTAGTTTTCTTTCCTGTTTATGATTACGCACATTACAGTTGGCCAATTGTACTTATTTAATACTTTCACATTGATATGTGGAGATTAACAGAACAAATTAAATTACAAGGTGTAATCAAAAAGACAGTTGCACTCCTTGGAAAAAAGAAAGCCGGGTTAAAATTATAGAACAAAGTTTTACTAACATAAAAGTATAATACATAATTTATTTCTCGACGTAACCACCTCCTTTATATTAACATTTATTGAGGCGTGGCACCAGTTTTTCCATGCCATCTACGAAGAATTGACGCCCAATGTGGGATAGCCATTGTTGGATTGCAACATTTACCTCCTTATCCGAGTGATATCGTCGCGGTGCAAGTTCTTGTTTCACAGGGCGGAATAGTGGTAGTCACATGACGCAAGATTCCACACTTCCCACTTAAACTTTAAAAAAAGATCCCTCGTTAGGGTCGCCGCATGCGGTCTCGCATTGTCATGCAAGAGCATAATGCCCTTTTAAAGTTTACCAGGTCGTCGATCTTTAAGCGACTTTCGGAAACATTTCAATGTTTCACAATCAGAGGCTGCATTAATTGTAGTACCCATCGGCAAGAGTATGACACTTTTTCTATTGATAAACAGCGCCAGCATCGCCTTCCCAGCCGATGGAACTGTTCGGTATTTCTTTAGAGAAAGGTGTGTTTCATTTCAGGTGCGAAATGAGCTCAAGTCTTGTCACTGGTCCCAATTTAGTCCCAAAAAGCATTTCCTTCATGTGAATATCGTTCCAAAAATGCTAGAGCACTTTCAAATATTTTTTTTTGTTGGTCAGCTAACAGATAAGACGATCTCGTTTACTGTGGCACGTTCGTTTTGAGGAATGAGTTCATGTACGCGTTCAACGTTCTCACTGTCGTCGAAGTTGAACAGACTTATCTTCGATATCTGTACGGCCATTTTCGAATGAGCGATACCACTTGGTGATAGCTTGGCGCGATGTTGTGTTATCACTGTACACTTCGTACAACTACCAATAAATGTCTGTGTAGTCATAACCTTTTGCCCACAGGATGCGGAATAATGTACGTACTTCAAATTTGGACGCCGATGGCAGTCTCCGAAACATATTCACGACTGATTAGAAAGTGAACTAAAACTACCACATCAAAGTCGCTACTACCCCAGCCGCAGCATCGGATGCTCTATGTTTCCAAAAAGTTTCAGTGAAATATCCCTTTCATCGAGATTTTTAGAGCATTGCAACTAACTTATTGACTGACCCTCGTATATATATATATAGTACAGTATATATTATATATATATATATATATATATATATATATATATATATATATATATATATATATATATATATAACCCATATCAATGACGGTCTGTTGAACAGTTCGCTCGCTGACACTTGTTGATGTCCAGGCATTGGAATCAGCAGCATGTTGAGGAAGTGTTGCATGTCTATCTCGTTTAAATACTCTCGTCAGTCTCGATGGTCCAGTTCTTGAAACGTATTTTTCTGGTCGCACCGCTGACAGCGATTTGATTTTTTATCGGATACCTGATATTCACGGTAAATTCGAGAAATGGTCGTGTGTAAAAATCTAAACTTCATCGCTACCTCGGAGATCCTGTGTCCTCTGTCGTTCGCCGACTATACTACCACGTTCAAAGTCACATGAATCGCGATAATCTGCCATTGTAGCAGCAAGAATCGATCTAACAGTTTCGCCAGCGGTAAGCTCATTGGTTGTATATCTCCGTTATTTGCATACGCCCGCATGGACTAGTTTTTGTTCTTCAGTATATATATATATATATATATATATATATATATATATATATATATATATATATATATATATATATATGTATATATATATATATATATATATATATATATATATATATATATATATATGTATATGTATATGTATATGTATATATATATATATATATATATATATATATATATATATATATATATATATATATATATATACAATGGAACATTTCTATGGCGCCCAATTTTGGTGTCGAAAAAAAATGGCCGTTTTCAGGGGTCGCCGTAGAAAACGGGTTCCTTTTATTATACTGGCTTTCTGAAGTCTTTAATCCTGCGGTTTTAGTTATGCTAGAAATAGAGAGTCTCATTTGAATAGTTTGTAGTTTTTGATAGAACCGTCTGAAATCGATTGAAAAGAACTTAATATATACCTGACAATAAAATTTCTTATACAAGTAATCTAATAGTTTTTGTATTATTCCCATTTAACAAATAAATAATATTTTCCCCTATCATTACCTCATTAAGCCGATTTCACAAAGTCCCCATGAAATTTGTAAGCATCCTTTTTGCGTCTATTTCCCCCGAAAATCGATACAAAATGAAATAAAATGCATGTCTTCGAGACTCTGGTAATAATACTTATGGGACGCTGCGAAAGCATGAATGATCTGGAAATTCTTCATTCTCGTTGAAAGATTCTCATTTTGCTTAAACAAGGAAGGTCATTACTCTTTAAAATATTCGAAATTCTCCTGAAAAAGAAACATTAATGAAAAAAAGGTTGATTGCTCCATAACTGTAAGCATACAGAAAGTTTCTTTCAATGATACGATGAAATTTTTTTCGCTTCTCTCCCTCATTGAAATGACGTGGATTAACGCAAATTGAATGCAGCTATTTCGTTCAAATTTCGTTTTTCTCATGGCTATATATAGAATAGTTGCTTTTCTTTTATGTTTGCGATTAAGTTCCTTTCAGTTAATCTTTTATACTTATTAATCTCTCCAACGATCAGCAGAGTTATACATACATATACATATGTATGTATGTATGTATGTATATATATATATATATATATATATATATATAATGTTCTACATTTATTATTTAACTCATACTCTAAATTTTCCCGTTAACGTTTTAATAAAGTATAGCCCCCTATTTCGAATTATGACGTAAGGATAAGCGAATTAACTAGCTAAATTGTCCCTTAACTCACGTGCGCTAAACATGAAGAATTGTTTTCAAAACAAGATGATTGAACCTCACCAGTTTTCTCGCACCTTCCGAAAGATCATACGACTTCTTACGCATGAGGGTGTCTCCGGTGGTCAGATGGTCACCGATAACCAGTTAGAAGTTTTTGGCCCCCTGGTGCACAAGTTCCTGAACCCTTTGTATAAGCGATAACAAGAGTAAAGACGAATATTTGACGAATATTTTTTGCCCTCCTGTGAAATAATCGTTTCCGACAATAGATACCTTATCATGAGTTGCAACAAATATATATATACATTTCGTTATTATCTTGTACTTTCTTGTAACGTATATCATTTATTCATTTTCCAGTGATCCAAATATTGCTGCTCATACTGGAGATGTGCACATGGATAACGTCAGAGGAAGGTATGACCGAGTGGTGTGGCCATTATATGAACCTATACATCAGAAATATATCGGCATTTGTAAGTACTTCATTAATCAGATATGCTATAAAAATATACTATACCTTGAGATAAATATTTTTTTTCCAACGTTCCAAATGTATCCAATTTCTTCTTCATCTGAGTGACTAGTCAATGAAATATTGGAAAATTAATTTATGATATTATTTCAGTGGTGAGGAAGCACTTTTCGACCGTGACCCACTTCCTTACAATAAATAATTATAAGATAAAAATAACTTTTTTGTATACCATGTTTTTAAATTTTCTATTGAATCATATAAACTTGAGAATTTTATGTATTGATAAATACTTTTTTAAAATTTTTTTGATGAATTATCTCATCAACTTGAAAGAAAATGAAGTTAATTGGAAGTTAATTTGCGTTTAGCTTTTCGTTCCCGTCCCGGCAGATAGATGGCTGCACCATCTACAAATCAAAATGAACTGAAAATGAATTTAATTATGCTTAAAGATGGCTAAAAGTATTAAAATAATCCATTGTCATCATGTTCTGAGCTATTCTAAAACTTTCAAATGTCTAGCTAGTCGGAAAGTTAGTTAACAATCGATTGCAAGATTTGTACTGGACACACACACACAAACAAACAAGAAAGCTAGTTAATAATAATATGGTAAAAACACTCGACCCTAAGGATTGAAGAACCGACCTGAAAGTTCAGAACCGGGTTTCAGTTCTCAAAGTTTTCCAGAACCGGGTATTACTTAGGGCTTGAATAATACATGAACCACGAAAGATTTGCTCTAAATACTAATAAAAAAAATATTTATATTTAATGTAAAGAATTGTAGTTTATAGAGTAAATAATAAATAGAATTTAAAAAATTATTTCAATTAATAATTATTCTAGGAAATGGATTATAAAACCCAAAATTGCAAAATTCTATAGAAATATTTTATGTTTTCATTTTTAATTTGCATCCCCCCTCCGATTAAAAATTCATCGCAGACAAGATTGCATTTTATATTACTTAAAATTCTACAATCCATTTTTGTTTTGTATAACTTTAATTAATAAAATTTATTTTGAAATTTTTATGTGGCATAAATCAATAAAAGCTAATAACACTCGATGTCGTATCTTTTGAAAGCAGTTGGCAATTTTCTTCCGAGATGGTCGAGGAGGATATAATAATTGGTACTGTTGATAAGACAAATAGTTTCTAAGATCTAGATAGTTATAAATTTGGAAGCATGGTAAAAGTGTTCATTCCCTTTAAAATGTTGTTTTTTAAACCTGGAATTGACGACTCTCGGATACCTGGTTTTTCAAACGTTGGAACAGAGTTTTTAGCTCCATTAATTTCGCCATATGTTATATGTAGAATAATTATTTCAATATTCTACAACTGGTATTTTAATTAATTTTTAATTTTTAATTTTGATGAAAATTTTAAAATTGGGTTTTGGCTTGCATCTATCGCGCGCAAGACTGTAGCAAAACTATTAGTTCTAGAGTCATGTATAATATTGATAATGATGTAAAATAAATGTATAGTTAACTTAAACTATTTTAAGCAATTAAAAACTTAATTTTTTAATTTAAATTAAATTTATAAATTTTGAAAAAATGCATTTTTATTGATAACATGTTAATTTTAAATAATTTTTAGTTTTTAATTGCTTAAAAATGGAGTATACGTTAAATATACATTAGTTTTACATCATTATCAACATTATTTGGGACTCTAAAAACGAAAGTTTTGCTACAGTCTTGCGCGCAATGGATGCAAGCCAAAACACAATTTTAAAATGTTCATAAAAAGTAAAAATTAAAAATTACTTAAAATACAAGTTGTAGATAATCGAAAAAATTATGTTACACAGAACATATATTAAGCTGTCAGTTTTCTGTATTTGTGTTTTATAAGGAATTAGAAATTAAATTAAATGTGACACGATGCTCAATTGCACCTTCAGTGATAAAGTAAGACTCCAGAGACCCTTTAATGTAGGAAAAAATTAACAAAAACCAAAATGTGTCTTCTTGTATAATCTTATATATTTGAAATTAATATGCACACAAATACAATTTTATTAAAACACTATCTGTGATATACTCGGAAAATATGGGCATTTTAATTAAGATAAAATAGTGTTTGAATGAAAAATCAAATTAAATGTGACATGATGCTCAATTGCACCTTCAGTGAAAATGTAAGACTCCAGAGATCCTTTAACCTTTAGCTTACGGGAAATTCCATACCCCCTTTGTAAGAACGGCCATTAAGGGAATATATATATAGAGAGATAGGTAGGTATGTATATGTATACTATATATATATAGACAGAGAGAGAGAGAGATTGACAGATAGATAGATATGTATATATATATATATATATATATATATATATATATATATATATATATATATATATATATATATATATATATATATATATATATATATATATATTCTTGGGATACATGCTATCCCGCCCCGTAAGGAAAAGGTTAATGTAGGAAAAAAATTAACAAAAGCCAAAATGTGTCTTTTTGTATAATTTTATATATTTGAAATTAATATGAACACAAATGCAATTTTATTAAAACACTATCTGTGATACACTTGCCAAATTGGGCATTTTAATTAAGATGAAATAGTGTTTGAATGAGAAATGAAATTAAATGTGACATGATGCTTAATTGCACCTTCAGTGAAAAAGTAAGACTCCAGAAACCCTTCAATAGTTTTTGAATGAGAAAGGAAATTAAATGTGACATGATGCTTAATTGCACCTTCAGTGAAAAAGTAAGACTCCAGAGACCCTTTAAGGTAGTAAAAAATTAACAAAAACCAAAATGTGTCTTCTTGTATAATCTTATGTATTTGAAATTAATATGCTCACAAATACAATTTTATTAAAACACTATCTGCGATACACTCGGCAAATATGGGCATTTTAATTAAGATAAAATAGTGTTTGAAATGTACAAAGTTGAGTCTTTTAATCTTGCCGCCACCTGTTACTTCACTACGAGGATAAAAACAGTGAAAACGAACATCTGAAGTTCCTTGTTGAGAGTTATAATTTGTAATAGTTCTTAATAATATCTTAAAGTTTATATGGTCAAAGTTTTACGATTGTGGATGCAGACAGAAAAAAAAAATACTTTTGAACCTCAAAGAAAATTTTCGGTTTAAAACTTTCGGCAAAAATTATTGTGCATGTATGAGAAAGTCTTAGACCCCTATCTCTGCAAGCATGTTGTAATATAAATCTATAAAATCTTAGTCTCTTATGCTCACTCCACACCAACGGCGACAGCAACGAAAGACACATACATTTTGCCACCTGTCTCTGTGGCTGTCATGAAAGCCTTCACACCGCTAGGAGACAGGGAGAAAAGGTAATTTATATGCGCATGCGCATAATCTTCTCTTTCTATTCTGGCTGGCTGTCAAGCATGGCGGCAGAGACAGAAGTTGAACTCTTTCCAACTTGAAACAGCAGAGACCAGAGACGGAGACGAACAGAGGAGTAAAAATTTGTTTTTAATACTCATGCGCAACAACGAAGATACATGATTTTCGTCTCCGTCGCCGTTGGTGTGGAGTAAGCATATTAGTCTCTTATATGCAGAAACTTCATTTAATATAAATAACTAAAATTCCTGTATTTACGATAAAACGATCACATTACTGAAGGCAAAAATTATTATGCATGTATGTGAAACAACTTAGTTCCCTACCTCCGTAAGCCTCTTGCAATATAAATATATAAAATGGAATGTATTTACGATGAAACAGTCGTATGATGAAATGATCACAGTACTGAAGGCAAAAATTATTGTGCTGGTATGCGAAAATCTTAGTTTTCTATCTCCATAAACTTCATTTCATAGATTTATATCTAAGATCAATGTATTTACGATGAAACAGTCATATGATGAAATGATCACATTACTGAAAGCAAAAATTATTGTGCATGTATGCGAAAATCTTAGTATTCTATCTCCATAAACTTCATTTAATATAAATATCTAAAATCATTGTATTTACGATGAAACTATCATATCAACGGTGGAAGGCAAAAAAATATTTTTAACCGCATGCTTTAATCATCTTTTCATAATATACTCCCAGACAATAGAAGATAATTCATTTTCCTTTTCTTATAAAATGCCGAAAAGGGAAAAAAATATTATTTAAAATTATAAAACATGCATCATTATAACCCACCATTTTTACAACTTTCCCGCTAAACCCATAAATAAATCAGCAGAAAAGAATCATAATTTCATACATCAAACAACTTAACCTTCTATAAAATTTAACTGAATCGGCTGTCAGATACTATAAACGTCATCTAAAATGCAAAGTGACCAACTCTAGCATTTAATCGGCAAATTTTAGAATCAACTCACATTATATCAGAGAATGAGTCATGAAAGAGGTTTCTAATCATGAACATTACTGAACAAATCTAAATAATGTGAGTTTACTCGAGCTTAATAAAACATCTATGGCTTATTAGCAAATTGTGATCACAAATCTGTATATGCAGGTTATCACAGTCAAGCATTTAATAATTGCTGGAATATACGGGATAGAGATTCGAATGAATGCTCCTTCATTAATGATATGGAATGTAATAACATATATTTAGAATCATATTTCATGTATTTTAATAAAATCGTGATAATTGACCGAATATTTCCTGAACGAGGCAGATGGTTCGGACAAAAAGGAATTTTAAGTCATTTGTTAGAAATTATATGAGAAAAATAAATTTCTTATGCGAAAGATTTTAAGGTATCCAACTAAGCTTGGTCAATTTTTTTTCAAAAAAACTTTACTTGTGAAAGTTTCTGTCGTTTTTCGGTGGAACTTAGCAGCAGAATATGAAAATGATAAAAAATACACCATAACTCTTCAAACTTTTACAAAATATAACAATTTTGTTAGGAGTTTACTAAATTTTTATGTAGACAGTTCCTGGATCTACAAAAAAATATGCATATAACATTAATCTCTTTTTATAATATGTATGTAAGGCACTTATGAGTGTAATGAACTAAAAAATAATCGATATTTTACGATCTAAATGAAAGTACATGTGATTATGTGTAATTACGCATAAAATTTCAATAATTTCTCATGAGATTTTTTTTATAAATACAGCTATAAATCAACATACAGAATACGTAGAGCCGAATATGTACTTCATTACATTTTAAGCATCAGGAAAAGGAAACCTGTTAAATTTCATAAACACATCGTGATTCAATTTCAAGTTAACATGATATGGGTATGCCATATTTGATTTAAAATAATATATTTTCATATCTTTTCTTATCTATTTCACATCTGTTGAAATTGACAGCTGCCGATCCTCATTAAATCGTTATAATTTCATTTCAAATAGTCACCCAGAAAAAATAAAAGCAAATTTTGAAATAGAAATTACATTAAGAGGAATAAACAAAAATTGAGAATGTTCACCGAATCTACGTTTTAACCGTAGTCGAGTACCAGATTAAACAGTTGGTAATAACCCAATATAGAAACGTGAGAGCTGGGTGTGAACCCAGATTCTTCCGAATGCTAACTGCAGTGCTCCCAACCTTTCAAAAAATACAATAAAGGACCTTGCTGAAACATATCATAAATAATCATAAAAAATAGGATTAAAAATTAAATCAATAGGAAACACAAATGCGAGAACAGAATTTTGTGTGATTGGTTTAAAAGAGGAAGTAGAAAAATGTGAAATAAGATAACAAAAAAGGAGTTATTCTCAACTTATACTTCGGCCAGTTAGTTCAGTTGGAAGAAAAGAGTCTTCGAGGTTTGGAGACCGCAGTTCGGACCCCGATCAATTCTCAATGCAACATTGTTAAACTATTACTGTGGGCGCGTATTTAACTAAAAATTAAATATATTCACACCAGAAACTGCTGTTGTTAATCAAACATATTTTAAGCGTCAAAATAATGAAATACTTAATTTATAAAACAGTTGCTAACGCCATTAAAATACTAAACATAGGACATTTGATGTAAAATGCTGAAAAATAAAACATTCAATGTGTTCCTTATTTCTGACTAATTGATAGTCATTTAGATCGACGTCGGATAGTGATTACTTTGTAAAAACCCTTTTGTGGAACAAAGCAAATTAGTTTTAGCATGCTGAAACGAAAACAAGAATCGTGTTCCCTTTAAACCTAGAGTTCAACATGGTTGGGAAGTCCCCAGTATCATTAAACAGATATTTAAATAATTAGCGCGGCTATAGCTTAACAACTAGCAGCGAGTTTAATCCAAAGACTCAACATTTCTCTTAAAGTTATTTAAGATTTATCTGTAACATACGCCGGCACACAAAAGAGTAGATTTGGTAAATTAACTCCATGCGGAACACGTGCTACTTAATGGGGATTTTGTAAGAAGAGATTATTGCTTGTCTCCCGTTGCCGAACTGAGATGGGATTATTTATAATCGTCTAGCAATTGGAAGGTACTTTGGAGTAGTTCCGGCAAAAGACGATGAATTCTTTAAATACTTAAGTTGCTAGTTATTTGTTGGTGGAAATCTCTGGAGGCTAATCTCAGCATTCAGCTTAATTTTTGGCATGCGGTGCTCATCAATTGCGGTTAAATAGAATTAGAGTACTCTTTTCGACGTAGATTTAATATCAGAGTATGGCATCAAAGGCTTTAATCAGAGTTTCGCGTTTCGTGAAATTTAAATAATAGACCGATGGAAACTTGTACGTTCGCAGCCTTAAATATGTGACAGATATGTTGTGGATACTGTTGAAGATAAGCCAATGGAAATGAATCCAAGAAAATTTATTTCAGAGATAATGACGTCGGGGGAAGGATTAGTTTGAATAATTGGAGATTTCGGGTGAGATTTATTCTACGTTCCTTTCAAAAATAAATTGTTTAGGATTTAGCATATCTGATTCGGTAAAAGACACTGCTAAATTTTATTTCATTTTATAAAAAATTGCACTTAAAATATGGTAAATTTTACGTGGGAAGAGATAACCATGAATAGTTTCTAATCGTTTACATCAGTAGTTCTCAACCTCTTTTACCGAACATACCCCGTGTATGCAACTGTTTAACTTTTTTTGAAAGACAGATATAAATATATATATATATATATATATATATATATATATATATATATATGTAATAGCACGGGCGCGGGCCGACGAAGGAAGGGCTGAGTGGCATAGTTTTGATGTTAAAATGGATGACTTGTCGCCCGCCCGTGCATCACAAATATTTTAATCCATTCCCGCATTTCATCTCAACCCTCGGACACAAATCAAAACACAACTTTTTCGTACTACATTTTATTGTGATCACCGACCGCTCCGTCGGTATGGATGCAGTAAGAGAAAGTACAGGAATCCGTCCTACTTCCGGGTAACAAGTCTTATATAAACTTCAGTCCATCACGTGATTAAAGAGTGTGTCTTAATAGTATATTGGTTTAAAGTTGTTGTTGATGTGCAGAACTGATTTAAACTTGTACTGACGTTATGCTGCGTCCCTTTAGTTAAAAAAGACAGCCATCTTGAATGATTTTGCCGAAGGCTGTAATAATGGAATTTAACGCGAATGCCCAAAGGGAATTAAATAATTTAAGGGATTAAAAAAGGGTTTGTAATTTTGAATAGTAAAGTGAGGAATTAATAGTTTTTAAATGTTAAGAGAGTTTAATTAAGAAATTACTAGTTTTTTAATATAATATATATATATATATATATATATATATATATATATATATATATATATTATATATATATATATATATATATATATATATATATATATATATATATATATATATATATATATATATATATATATATATATATATATATATATATATATATATACAGGGTGATTTTTATCAACCCTTCAGCGGTCGTGTCAAATTTTTGAACACCAGCAGGGGCGCGTGTGGCACAAAGTGCAACGTCTCTTTCAACCTTGATTATTCCTTATGTAATTTTTTGTAATAACAATTCTGCGTTTTATGGCGAGATATAAAATGTTTATAATATTGAGCGATATTTATAATGAAAGGCGAAAGAATGCAGATACAATCGCCTTATTTCATAACTGTCAGGTTTATTGGATCTAAGGACAACTTGCGAATGGATTCCTATTATGTCCGAAGACCCCAAAAACAATGAAATTGTCCATCATCATAATATGCGGGATACCGTATAATAGCGGCACATTTTATCAAGCACACCAACTTGTGCTTTTCTCTTATTGTAATCCAGTATATTCGTTGATTTACCAGGGTTAAATCACGACTAGCAATGAATGGAAAGGAATACAAGGGTCAGAAAATCAGACCTGAATTAGAAAGAGTGTAGCTATAAATAGAAACTACTTAGAACATTCAGACCTTACATGTAAAAACAAACCATTCAAAATTACGAAAATGTTGCACTCTTTACACGGCCGCACACGCTGAAGGGTTGATCTGGCATTACTCAGAGCCATCTGCAGAGCGATCTGTCAACGGGAATTCTACCAAAAATGATAGATGAATTAAGGACGAAATGGGAAAGAGTTTTCGTAGGAAAAATAAGTTCGAAAAGTCACTGATAGGGGAAGATATGGCTCTGTTGTTGTCGGTGCACCCGAGAATTTGCACAAAACGCAAGTAAAACATCATAAAGCAAATTCACGACTACGTAGTCGATAGCAGATAAGGGGTATATAACAAAGATAAGGGACAAATAAAGAAAAAGTTGCAATCAGCATACAAAAGAATAAAAAAGAAATGTAACTGGAACACCGCTTTATGCAACAAAGTCACTTCTCCCTCCTTCAATATGACCATAGTCCCGGAGGACGACACATTGCGTCCTCAACACTATGTACTCAACGACCAAGCGTAACATGTCACCAGGAATCTTCATCAAAGTCCGGGAAATGTTGTCCTTTAGGTCCCCTAGGGTCCCAAGTTCAATACTCCGCCAAGATACACCTTAGACTTTAAATAACCCCACAGAAATATGTCACATGGGTTAGGTCCGAAGAGCGAGATGGCCATGCAATTGGAAGAAAGCGACTGATGACCCTTTCTTCTGTAAAGCGATGGCGCAACAGATAGAACACCAATCTTTATATCCCAAAATACTGGCGCTGCTGTCGACTTCGAAGTCAGGAATTTTCATTTTGTTGTTTTACTTCCCTTTTATGCAAATTCTCAAGTGTGCCGACAACAACAGCGCCATGCTTCCCCTATCGGCGAGTTTTGGAATTTTTTGTTCTCATGGAAGCTCTTTCCCAAGTCGTCCATAGCCCCTCTATCAATTTATGTGGAATTCCGGCGGATGGATCGCGCTAAAGATGGCTCTGAGTAGAGTCAGTATATAAATATATATATATATATATATATATATATATATATATATATATATATATATATATATATATATATATATATATGTCACGTATCCCATGTCTCTAATAGTAATTTTATTACATTTGTTTAAGCAACAAATGTTTGTACATATTAGCCATTTATCATTGATGATGGAAAAAGGATAATGAAACAGATGTAATTGTTCGTGATTCGACCAAGACAGAAAAGCGAAATATGATTCTTTTGGGGAATAAAAAGGGGAAATCGGATAATTCGATTGGGTTAGAATGTCAATTTGTCAGTTGTTATTGCAATAATTGTAATCACAGTAATCCATGTTCTATGTTAGGATATTTTTTTGTCATAAACTGTAACTTTAACCATCCAAACGAAATCGGCATATTCTCTTTTTTAAGTATGAATTTTTGAAGCGGTTTAATTGTGTTAGGTAGGTTGATTTGTAATAAATAATCCAACAGAGATGGATAAAAATAATACGAATATAAAAAAAAAAAACCAGAAATCAAGCACTCTGGGCATCCACGCACCAACGGCAAGATTCTGTATAAGTGCTGGAACTGAACCATAAAACAACATAGAGGTAACCGACAGGTGTCGTCATCAGGGAGCCTAACCAAATCAATTACCTGAAGGAGAACTTTCTGAATAGGATGCAGGTAAGCCCAAAAGACATCCCAAGGCCCCGAGTCCCCCAAGGAAGGAATAAGTCAAAAAGAAAATGAAAAGACAAACACAACTTACAGTATGGGCTCAACGCACCGTACATGCAAGCACACAAATAATCCTAATGCAAAGTAAAAGATGCATACATACCCCAATTCCGTAAGTGACGGTTATGGAAAAACATCAGCCAATTCTATTCTAGAAGTTACGTCATTGTAACATTACTACAGCGCCATCCCCCATTACAGCTTAACCAAATGAAAACATAAATACTATTCTAAACATCTTTAAAAAAATCCTGAGTCTAAATGCCATTTTTTTAAAACTTTTAAATTGCCGAAATTTTTAGGGAAATTGTTTTTACTTAAGTTTTCCTCGAAAATGTTACATGCCTCCAAAAAATTCCCCAGCGTTGTTACGTATGTTTTTTATTCTGTAATGTTGTGAGTAAAAAATATTATAATAAATTTTATAGTTTAAGTTGCTATGGAAATTGGTAAACGTGATAGCCTCAATGTTAAAATCTAACCTTTTATCATATATCCCTATTTATATTTCTCTATTTTGAATTTTAATTTTTAAATCCAGATAAGTCGCACAAAGATTATTATCGTTAGTCCGGTTTAAAGTTAGTTCCTTTGGGTAGACTTGATTGAGAAATTCCAAATCGTTGCAGTTAAAATTTATGAGGTCATCAATATATCTAAATCCGGTGACATTATTTGAGTTAAGAAATTTAGTTTCGTAAAAATATAAGAATAGGTTTGAAAATGCACTAGAGTAGCTATTTCCCATAGGTATGTCCTTTATCTGTTTAAAGAAACATAAGCCATTAAAGAGGTAGTTTACAAAAATATTAAATCTACATAAATCAATCGAGTCACATTTTAAGATTAAAGTACTATCTAGATAAGCATCATAAATTTCTGAACAGAAAATCATTAAATTATCATGCGGAATACTGGTAAACAGGTTTTCAAAATCAAACGTGTATATGCTATCTATATTCTTACTCTTTGAAAATGTAGAACATCCGGGTTATTATTTATAATAAAGCTATTTTCGGTAACCTTAATTTTATTTAGAATAATTTTTAAATAGCTAAAGAACTTTTTACTGAACAAAGTGTTATATCAATTTATACTACATGTAACAAACCTAAATTTAGTAAGTACTTTATGGAATTTTATGGTAGGAAACAGGTAAGGGTATTTTATGCTATTACTCTTAAACTTAAATTTTTTGCTAAAAGCTAAAATCCTATTATCTATTTCTTTTTTGGTAAGGTTAATTTTTTGGTAGGTATTATTTGAGTTGTATTCCCTAGAAATTAACTGCTTAAAATAATCTTTACACATAAAACCGAAGTTATTTGCAGCCTTATCCACAACCGTAATAATAAACTTATTTTTTAATCCTTTAATTTTACTGTATAGATCTTTGTTTAGAAAAAAAAAACCTCTTGTCCTCCATACCATACTCTTCATAATTCCTTTTTATATCTTGTAAAATATGCACCTTCCACTCCATAAAACCTTCGATAGGCCAATTGAACTTCCTTGCTAATTTTACAATACAATAATCCAAATCTTTAGTGATAGAACTTATAATTTGCTTTAAATTTACAATCTCAGTAATCCATGTTCTATTTTAGGATATTTTTTGTCATAAACTGTAACTTTAACCATAGAAATGAAATCGGCATATTCTCTTTTTTAAGTATGAATTTTTGAAGCGGTTTAATTGTGTTAGGTTGGTTGATTTGTTTTAGTTTTTATGGTTTTAATAGTAGAATGATCCATTTTTGTAAATTATAATAATATTCAGAAAGGCAAATTTTAGTTGTTAAAAATAGTTCCAGTTACAAACCTAATTTTCAAACGTTACTACTTTTTGAACTCTATTTTACTAGGGAGAAACAGTTTTATAACTAAATTCAGCACTTTGACTTAATACTATTATTATTATTATTATTATTATTACTAGATGGTACCCGTCAAAACTTGACGGTTATTAAGTAAACATTCCAATAAAAAAAAGGGTTCATAACCTTATTAAAATATTAGTAATTCATATGAAAGCCTAGTGTGCTGGTAATTTAGAAATATTCAATAAACACTTCAAAAAAATGTAAGAATATTTTGCGGTTATATTAGGTATTCGCTTTGAAAAGCACGCTACCGTACAGACACTTTTGAACATATCACTATCCATGCGCCGAGTTTGCAACTTTCCGAAAATACAAAATTTGATATTATTGTAATATCTGGTTAAAATAATCCCTATATATAAAACGCGTAGGTATGCGGCACAAAAATCTACGATATTTCTACACTTCGAATGGCAACGGCTGCAACTACCGGATGTAAACAGCGGCTGTCCGCAATTTAAAACCGCGTGTGTGTAGTGGCCGCATAAGTTACAACCGCTGATCTTTTGACAATACATGTTCAGACCTATCAAATCCATTGTTTAACCATGGACAGTTGTATGTAGGTTTATCTAGAATCTATTCTTTTGATTCTGTCGCTTTAGTATCTCCTACTTTTGAAATACTCAAATCTGTATATCAAGAAGTTTTATGAATATCATAGTTGAAATCCACACTATATTTTAAGTACTTGCTGAATTTTTGCTCCATTTTATAAGTGGGGAAATTTTCCCAATTATTTATTATTTAATATGATTAAGTGTAGATATCTGAATTGTGAACAGTAATACATACAGAGAGTGATGTAATCAACACTGTATTTAAAATTTCCCCCCAACAATTTCTTATTTCTTGTAATGGTAAAGTGTAGATATCTTAATTTTGAAAAATTGCTGAATTTTTGCTCCATTTTATAAATGAAGAAATTTTCCCAGCAATTTATTATTTAATATGATTAAGTGTAGATATCTGAATTGTTAACAGTAATTCATACAGAGAGTGATGTAATCAACACTATATTTAAAATTTTCCCCCTGCAATTTCTTATTTGTTGTAATGATAAAGTATAGATATCTTAATTTTGAAAAATAGTACATACAAAGAGGGATGTAATTTTTAAAATCATTGATGTGGGCTTTCTCAGTCTTATCTTTAACTCTGTTCTAAGGTAATGGAAATTCACATTTTTTGATCACGTTTTAGAATCAGCTTAATAGAGAATACCCCTTAACAACATATATTTATGATGACAGGTAATTGTAACATTCCTTACATATGTCACTTTCAGTTGCGCTGTTTTGCAAAAGGAAATTTAAAACTAAAAGTGACCATGCTGGTCACGCAGTGGCCAGTATGGTTAAAATATAAATATATATATATATAAAAAAAAAAAAAAAGATGAATGAATGACTAACTTCATGTTTACATTTTCATGTCCCGAATATATAAAATGAATACTTGTTATTAATTTAATTGAAACGCTATGAAAACGTGAAAGGTATCGGAAAATTATAGACTTTTAAAAATTTAAGAAAATTTTGCCGTTATGTTAGGTATTCGCTCTGAAAAGCACACTACTATACAGTACATACCGTAGATAGTACATGTAAAAACGTGATGAATGAATGACTAACTTCATGTTTACATTTTCAAGTCCCGAATATATAAAATGAATACTTGTTATTAATTTAATTGAAACGCTATGAAAACGTGAAAGGTATTGGAAAATTTACAGACTTTTAAAAATTTAAGAAAATTTTGCCGTTATGTTAGGTATTCGCTCTGAAAAGCATACTACTATACAGTACATACCGTAGACAGTACCTGTCAAAACTTGATGGTAAGTAATTGAACAGTTCCAATAAAAAAAAGATTCATAACCTTGTTAAAATATAAGAAATTTTTACAGAATATTAGAAAATAATATTCTGTAAAAATGTAAACATGAAGTTAGTCATTCATTCATCTTATAAAAAAAAAAAGATGAATGAATGACTAACTTCATGTTTACATTTTCATGTCCCGAATATATAAAATGAATACTTGTTATTAATTTAATTAAAACGCTATGAAAACATGAAAGGTATCGGAAAATTACAGACTTTTAAAAATTTAAGAAAATTTTGCCGTTATGTTAGGTATTCGCTCTGAAAAGCACACTACTATACAGTACATACCGTAGATAGTACATGTAAAAACTGAATATTAGAAAATAATATACTGTTTTGCAACCTGATGTGTTGCAATTTAGAACATTGAAATTTACTTGAATGTTTGCTGTCTGATTTGTTAATTTTAAATTGTTTTCTAATTTGAAGGTGAAATTTTTTAATACTTTTTTTTATTAGATCTGAAAAATAAAGTAATATAATTCGAGAAAGTGGCACAAAACAAAATAATAAAATGTCCCCTTATAATCACCTGAAATATTGTTTTAAGGTGACTGCCTACATTTGGAGCCAATTTTTTTAAAAAATCATTTTTTAAAGATTTTTTTGTTTTTTATGGTAAAATAGCACTTGAAAATTAAAAATAAACAAAAACTTGCCAGTAAATACCATACTTTTTATAAATTGGTCAATTTGAAGTAATTTTCAATGAAAATTAGCTAAAATGCGACACATCTGACAGTTATCTTAAATGACCCACAATCTAAGAGAAATTTTAAAATGCAAAAATGTTGCAATATGAAAATTTCCCCCAATTCATCATTCCTCTCCTTATAAAAACAGCCCCAAACACAGTGGCGTATGCAGGGGAGGGGTTGATGGGGGTTAACCCCCCCCCCCATTTTTTCTGATTACATATATTACTTAAATAGGTTCAAGCTCTGCACTGATTGCTGAAAACTACTTTTTCATAGTAACCCCGCCCCCCCACTTTTGAAAATTTCGGCGTATGCTGCTGCCCAAACAAAAACTATTTAACTATTTATTATTATGCATCAATTATTGAGCGTCATTTCATTAACAATAGCATCTAAAACATTTCCCGAAAATTTTATCAAATTATATGTATTATTGTGTGAAATATCATGATAACGGTAAAGATTTGTGCTAAAAACATAATTCTGAGAAAAACTCAGTTCAAGTTGTTGCCACTTCAATTTTGTAGCAGACATTTTTTAAAATAGCTATAACTCTGCTTCTAATTGATGTAGAATGAAAATCAAAACGGTTTTGAAAAGAGAAAAGATTGAATTGCATGATTCCTGGAAAAAATAAAATTGACCAAAATAGTCAAAAAATGAAATTTTCAACGTAGGCAGTCACCTTAAAAGATACACTATCATCGCAATAGAATGCTTTACTAAAAATTATTACAGTGAGGTTTTTTTAAAAAAATATTGAAGTTTATAATTAAAAAACGTTCTTGGAAAAAAAAACCATGCTTGCAGCTGATTTTAAAATCCGACTTGTACAGTCTAACTAATGCAGCCAGATATTTAGAAACAATACTGCTAATTCAATCTATTTCAATGTAATATAAATATTTTATATAATCATGTATTATGCTATATATATGTATAAATAGGCTATGTATAAATATATTAAACAAAAATAAAATATATAAATAAAATCAGATTAAAATATCATGCAAATTATTCACGTGCAAATAATTTTTGCATGTGTATTTCAATTTAATGTACATATATTATATCTTATGCTATATATATGTATAAATAGGCTAAGTATAAATATATTAAGCAAAAATACAATATATAAGAAAATCAGATTAAAATATCATGCAAATTATTCACGTGCAAAAAATTTTTGCACGTGTATTTCAATTTAATGTACATATATTATATATTATGCTATATATGTATAAATAGGCTATGTATAAATATATTAAGCAAAAATAAAATATATAAAGAAAATCAGATTAAAATATCATGCAAATTATTCACGTGCAAAAAATTTTTGCATGTGTATTTCAATTTAATGTACATATATTATATCTTATGCTATATATATGTATAAATAGGCTATGTATAAATATATTAAGCAAAAATAAAATATATAAAGAAAATCAGATTAAAATATCATGCAAATTATTCACGTGCAAAAAATTTTTGCACGTGTATTTCAATTTAATATACATATATTATATCTTATGCTATATATATGTATAAATAGGCTATGTATAAATATATTAAGCAAAAATAAAATATATAAAGAAAATCAGATTAAAATATCATGCAAATTATTCACGTGCAAAAAATTTTTGCATGTGTATTTCAATTTAATGTACATATATTATATCTTATGCTATATATATATATATAAATAGGCTATGTATAAATATATTAAGCACAAATAAAATATATAAAGAAAATCAGATTAAAATATCATACAAATTATTCACATGCAAAAAATTTTTGCACGTGTATTTCAATTTAATGTGCATATATTATATGTTATGCTATATATATGTATAAATAGGCTATGTATAAATATATTAAGCAAAAATAAAATATATAAAGAAAATCAGATTAAAATATCATGCAAATTATTCACATGCAAAAAATTTTTGCATGTGTATTTCAATTTAATGTACATATATTATATCTTATGCTATATATATGTATAAATAGGCTATGTATAAATATATTAAGCAAAAACAAAATATATAAACAAAATCAGATTAAAATATCATACAAATTATTCACGTGCAAAAATTTTTGCATGTGTATTTCAATTTAATGTACATATATTATATATTGTTAAATATATATATATATGTATAAATATATATTAAGCAAAAATAATATATATAAACTAAAGAAATTCTGATTAAAAATCATACAAAGTTATTGAATCGTTACTAAACACGTATTAGATGTGGAATATATAGAATTCCATGTGTTGTAAATGCAAAAAATCTGTATACTGAAGATTTGGCCTTTTGAACCGGCTAGCTTTTGTGACGTACAGTTTGGAACATATCACTGCGCATGCGTCAAGTTTGCAACTAAATTCGACATTATTGTAATATTAAATTGTAATACTGTATTGTAATATATATTATATATTATGTATTAAAAAATATATAGTATATATTAAAATATATATATTATATATGGTTAAAATAATGAAAACCTGTTTTACTGTGAAAAAAATTCGATTCAATTTTTCTTAAATTAACGAATCACGGTGAATGAATGACTCACTTGTGTTTACATTTTCAAGTTCTGAGAAACACTATGATAACGCGAAAGGTGGCGGAAAAGAGATAATTCTCTAATGAAGAGATAATTTTGAAATAAAATTGATCGAAATAAAGTTGATTTGTGTCGATATTACGCTGTTTTAATTACAATTATTTGGGTTTAGTTGGCAAATAATCTTTTTGAACTTTACTTTTAACTTGTTAAGCCTAACTCATAAAACAAAATGGATGCCAAATGGATGGATATGAGGTGGTCGCTCCGGACGCGTTACGGACAGAGTCGACTACAGAACACGGCAACTATTATAAGGATTATCCTCATTATTATTGTACATATTTTTGTTATAATTGTGTTATCATGATCATAATAATCATTATCATTACAGCTGTAAAACGCCAAATATTACTATGACAGCTATGGAGAAAAATTAGTAATTCAATACTATTTCTTATTGCTATAATAATAATAATAATAATAATAACAGTAATAATATAATAATTATTATTATTATGGTGATCTTTTTCACTTTCATCATCATCGTAGATATCATTATCTTAATTATTGTTATAATTGTCTTAATCCATGACATAATGATACTGATTATCATTACAGCTATGCTACCTCTGGCACCATTATAACAGTTACGAAGGAAAATCAGCAATTCGGCACCGTTATTTATAATTATGCTTATTTTTATACTTATCGACATTATTATCATAATCTTTTCCCTCGTGATCACCCACCGTAGTTATCACTTCATCAATTTTTTCTTATAATTGTATAGATCATGAAAATAATACTTATCATCATTAGAGCTATAAACCTCGGATGTTATTATGAAAGCTACGAAATAAAATCAGCACTTTTACATTGTCGTTTGTTATTATTATTATTTTATTAAAATTAATATTATTATCCTGTTCTTTTGCATAGTCATCATGATAGTAATTATCATTTTATTTATTATTGTTATAATTGCCTGGATCATGATAACTATAATATAATAAATATAATTACAGCTAGGACACCTCAGGTACAATTATGGAACCGACGGAAAATATCAGCAATTCGGCACTGTTATTTATTATTATTATTATTATTATTGTTGTTCTTGTTAATACTATTATTATCATAATTTTATTTTCTACAATTATCACCACCATAATTGCCATTGAATTTATTTTTATTATAATTGTTTGGACCATGATATTAATGATTATCATTACAACTATGAAACCCCAAACACTATTAAGACAGCTACAAAGAATATCAGTAGTTCGATACTGTTATTATTATTATTATTATTGTTATTGCTTCTATCATTATTTTATTATTATTTTTTTCATATTCATCATCGCTGTAATTATTATAATTTTTATTATAATAATTTCAGCGATGTTATAATTATCTCGATATTGTTATAATTATCTCGATCATGATACAATAATGATTATCGTTACAGTTAAGAAACCACAGGTCCTATTAAGATATTCATGAAAATAAAATCAGCATTTCATCGATGTTAGAATTATCTCGATATTGTTATAATTATCTCGTTCATGATAAAATAATGATTATCGTTACAGTTAAGAAACCTCAGGTCCTATTAAGATATTTATGAAAAAATTATCAGCATTTCAGCAGTGATAATTATTTTCATTATCATCATCATTACTACGATGACCTTTTCTATAGTCATCACCATCGTAATCATTATATTTATTACTGATATATTGTTCTGAATCATGATAACAATAACGATTATCATTACAGCTATGAAGCCCCGCATTCGAGATCATTACCACGCTCACCGCCTTTCCTATTGGCTGAATCTCATCCCCCGCCTTCACGACTCAAGCGACGGAAACACCTCCATCCAGCACCACAGACTTCACGATCACGACAATCCCTACAGCTACGACGGCGTCGTAAGGCACAGAGACAACTCGGGGAGCTTCCACTCAGTACTGACCACTCCTTACCCTGTAGAAGTGGAGAGCGTTCAACTGGTGGAACCTCAAACCAATGACAGTGCGAAAAAGAACGCGAGCATCACGGTGAAAATAGACACTGAGATCGTGACATTGACCGAGAAACCTGTGAACCCGATCCCCCAGAGCAACGTGACCGCGATGTCTGAGGAGCAGGAAACGGTGTACTCAACCGCGTTGGTAGTCACCATAGCCGTCGGCTGTTCCCTCCTCGTGCTCAATGTGATAATATTCGCGGGCATCTATTATCAGAAAGAGAAAGACAATATAGAGAAGAAGCTTCAAAAGACATATTATGAGGTTAGTATAAAATATAATGTCATAAATACATGGTGCTGTTGTTATACGCACACACACACACACTTATATATATATATATTTATATATATATATATATATATATATATATATATATATATATATATATATATATATATCACCCACCCCTTATCCCATATTAAGAAATGTGCAAACAAGTCGCTTTGAAGATCAAAAATCCTAAAAATCTTTGCGAAACTGATTGGGGAACAAATCCTAAAAACCTTAAAAACTACTTGTACCACTCTAATCTGACCCACCATGGAATATGCACCTGCAGTCTGGTCCCAAGCCACGAAAATCACGCATTAGAAAATATCGACATCATACAATCTAGAGCTGCAAAAATAATAGTAGCTGTGGTCTCCTCACACATATTGTTAAGTTGCAGGCAAGAATGTGGTTTAGAGCCTTTAGAAAACAGAAGAAAGTACAACATAATCATATTCACCAACAAGACCAGAAGCCTAGCGAATACCCTATTAGCAAAAAAGCTTTTCAGGTGTGGAACGTAAGTAAAAAGCTTAAAAGATCTTCTACCTTACAGTATGATGAAGAGATTAGGCAGCAAATTGGACTTGAACATACTACATACACCATTATTCGGGAACCATTCTTACCTTCTCAGCTCCGTCAAAACACCACGATTGTAATTGATCTTTATGTATTTATGTAGATTTTACGCTTTTTTAAAAGTGTTGCCATTTTCCACTTGAACTAAATAAGAAAATGTGCATAATAAAAGGTAAATTTATTCCGTATTAATTTGCACAGCGCCAAATATTCCCCTAGCGGTGACTTTTGGAACTAATTTATTTTTTTGCGGAATCCTTCGTGCCCCGTCTTGTTTAATCTTTCTACAAAATGTGGGGTCATTCTCGCAAATAGATCGCGCTACAGAACACTGTGAGCACTCTCAGTTTACTTATGGCCACCCGGTATATATATATATATATATATATATATATATATATATATATATATATATATTATATATATATATATATATATATATATATATATATATATATATATATATATATATATATATATATATATATATATTATATATATATATATATATATATATATATATATATATATATATATATATATATATATATATATATATATATATATATATATATATATATATATATATATATATATATATATATATATATATATATTATATATATATATATATATATATTATATATATATATATATATATATATATATATATATATATATATATATATATATATATATATATATATATATATATATATATATATATATATATATATATATATATATATATATATATATATATATATATGCCGAGTTGGGCCTTCTATGGCCTTGATAACGGCTGCCACACGACGAGGAATAGATTCAACAAGTTTCTGGAAACGTTCCACGGGAATGGCTTGCCAAATTTTGGCTAAAGCTGTCCATAATTCAGTAAGGTTCTTTGGTGCTGTGTGATGGCCTTTCAAGCCTTGTTCCAAAACATCCCAAAGATGCTCAATAGGATTTAAGTCTGAGCTTCTAGGTGGCCAATTCATGACAGAGAAGTCAGAGGAATGCTCATCCAACCAGCCAGTAGCCAACCGGGACTTGTGAGAGGTACAGTTGTCTTGCTGGAAAACTCCATTACAGTGCGAATAACAGAACAGCATAAACGGATGGAGGTGATCACCCAGCAACTCTACGTACCGAATTGCATTGAGGGAGGTTGGTACACGCACCAAAGATCCCAAACTGTGCCACGAAAAAACACCCCAGACCATGATTGAGCCACCATGCCCTTGTACAGTTCCAGCCAGACATGCAGGATCCGTGGCTTCATGAGCCTGACGCCATATTCTCAGCCTCCCGTCGGCGTTAAGTAGTCGGAATCGAGACTCATCACTCCATGCTACTCGTTTCCAGTCCTCTACACTCCAGTCTCTGTGCTCTCTTGCCCAGGCAAGACGTGCAGCCCGGTGGCGAGTATAGAGCAATGGTACTCTCGTAGGTCGACGGCTCCCGAAACCCATACGGTGAAGCGAGCGTTGCACAGTCCGTTTAATGACTATGCGACTCGCACGGCCATTAAAGTGGGTGGTAATTTGATCTAATATTTGGCTTCGCTGGCTACGTACAATACGCCTGAGTCGTCTCTCACCACGCACTGTCAAGGGTAATTGTCCTTTGCAGTTTGCCCGATCGCTAGGTTTTTTTCCACCATCCATGTATTCTTGGTATACTCTTGACACTGTCGACCTTGAAAATCCTAGCTGTCTGACGATTTCGGAAATTGAATGGCCCATGCGTCGCGCACCTACGATTTGTCCGCGATCGAAGGCGTCTAAATCAGGCAGTTTACCCATACTGGCAATTCCAACAACTAATTCAGAACAACCACAGTACGCGCTATATATGCAGTTACCACAGCGCCCTCACTTGTGCATACATGATGCGCATCACTACACAATTTGCATAGGCTTTGCTATCCCTAATTCTGTGGCACTTCAGTGTATATATACAGATTAGACAGCATTCCACTTGCATAGAAAATGCCAACATACGGACCATTTATATTAAAATGAAATACATTATTACATACATTAGGGATGGTTTTACGTTTCAGCCTGATTTTAACTCTACTTCTTCAGTAAATTTACCTACTTCATCAGTTCACTTTACTTTGTTCTTCAGTAATGTTTTTGAAAAGAGGAAACTGATAACATCTTTTACAATAAATGCGAAATGATTTAACTCAAGTGCCATAAACTGTTCTCAGTATCCCAAATAACCCCTATTCCCCTAATTCTCCAGGAAAGAAGAAACGAAGAAGACGAGGGCCACCCATCCGGCGAGAAACCTTTTCTCGTCAAGGACCTCTCGTCTTCGATGATGCTCAGCCAGTACTGCTCACAGCCGGAGTACGACGGTAGCCAGACTCTCGACCTGGTTCAGCCCAGCAAAAACAAACAACAGCAGCAACAGTTCCAGGGTGGAAAAGGGCCGGAAGAGGGCCAGTACCGTATCCCCTCCAGGATACCCCAGGGGGACAGGGAGATAGGGATAAGAGAACCCTTGTTGTCGTCTTCCAAGCCGCAAACACTCACGACCAAAGTCGACTGTCTCCAGGCGTGGGAACACCCTGCTCAAGAAATGGCTGTGTAAGTAAATCGGTGGTTGTAGATAGTATGTCTATGGCGTACGTATGCATTATATATATACATTATATATGGAATTCAAATATATATTTTCTTTTGGATATTTATTAAACTAAACTATAATACACTCTTAGACAAAAACAAATCGCACCAAAAAGGAGTTATCCGAATAGGACAAAAAGCGGTAGATGGGATATACATGTAAAGGAAAACAAATGATTACAATTTTAGAAAAATTGGATGATTTACTCGAGAGAAAAAGCTTTTAAAGTGAAAATGTCAATAACGCCACCTCTGACCCTTATGCTAGCAGTTTTTCGGCTTGGCATTGTTTGATAGAGGTGGCAGATGTTCTCTTGAGAGATACCGTGCCAATTTCTGTCCAATTAGAGTATTAGATATTCGAAATCCCGATCTGGTTGGAGGGCCCTGCCCATACTACTCCGAACGGGCTCAATGGGGGAGAGATCCGGTGACCTTGCTGGCCAAGGTAGCGTTAGGCAAGCACGAAGACAAGCAGCAGAAAAGCTCGCAGTGTGCGGGCGGACATTCTCTTGCTGAAATGTAAGCCCAGAATGGCACGATATGAAGGGCAACACAACGGGGCATAGAATATCGTCCACGTACCGTTGTGATGTAATGGTGGCGCCTATGGCGCCCATAGGGGACCTGCAACAAAATGAAAGGGCACTTTAGACCATCACTCCTGAATGTCGGCCCGTATAGCGAAAGACAGTCAGGTTGGTATCCTACTGCTGTCCGGGGCGTCTCCAGACACGTATTAACTGGTCATCGGAGCTCAATTCAAAGCCGGAATCAGCACTCAAGACAATTCTACTCCAGTCAGTGACATTCCAGGTCGAATATGCCCGACACCGCTGTAAACGGGCTTGTCGGTGTACAGAGGTCAATGGGAGTCGGCGCAAGTGGTGCTGTGATCTCATCCCCCTTTCTCTGAGCCGTCTATGAATGGTCCTTGCGGTCACTGAAGCACCAGTTGCACGTGCGATCGATGATAATGATGAATCTGGAGCTGTGAGGGCCGCTCTGAAGATTGGTCGGACCTTACGATCTGTCATTTCTCTAGGCTCTTGTTTCCTTCTTGACACTGTGTTCGGCCATGGTTCACGCGTTCCTGCCAATATCGTCTAATAGTGGCATCGCTCCTATCCAAATTTCAAGCGATTCGCCGATTCGACCAACCGGCTTCTTTCAGACCAACTACACGCCCTCTCAATGCTGACATCTGCGCTTATTGTTCGCGCACCTGTCTGCTATTAATAGTTGCTGTCTACCTGAGTACACGGAATGAAATTCACAAAGAATTTATGACCTGGAATCAAAATTTCTCCTTTTTAATATCCTGCCAGTTGCGCAGTTAAGATGCGCAGCAGCGTCAAGTGTTCATTTTTTGGCCGCCAAGCTTTAAAATTTTGCATTTTCAGTCGAAACCTGTATGCATATCAATTTGTCTCCAATTAGCGTTACCCCTTCCTTGTGCGTCTGTTTTTTGTTTTTTTGGTCTAAGATTGTAATTAGCTATACGTAAATGAGAGGGAGATTTGTAAATGTTATAGTATAATTGAAAAAAATCCATGCACTATAGACGTTTTTGCTTCAGACATATCATATAAAGTTGAATTTTATAAGTTTATAAAATAATACAGAACCTCCTGCTTAAAATCAAAATTTGGTTGTTTTTTAAACTTCGTTTTTTTCTGATTTATACATTCGAAAATTTAAAATTGGTTAATTATATACCTTTCCAATATAATAGATATTTTTGTATGAAGAATAATAATAATAGTATATTCTTTTGCAAAATACGCACATAATAGGCAGATGCATTAATGTGTCGATCTAAGACTTCAGCATTAATGAAGTGCAGCCCGTACTTAATATCATACTTGTCATAAAATTAAATGTTTCTGTGTAATACTTCGTTTCAAAGATACTACGAACTTAAGAAAAAATATACTGATCCATGTCTTAAATATATGGTGCATATATCTAATATAATATATAAAAATTAATTTATTTTTGTATATTTTTTACATTAACAAACTGCATTCCATTTAACATTATGGACTTCTTAATTGATAAAGCCTTAATGGAAGAAGAAACCCTAAGGAAACTGTGTTGCCAGAAACTAAAAGCGTTGTTCTGAGTTATTCTAATAATGATTAATGATTCTGAATTATAATAATCATGAACGGCAAATACCCGCTACAGGTAGTAATTACGTTTAACATTATGATACAAAATAATTTGAGCTGAATTAATTTAGGTACACGAAATTGATATCATTTTTCAATGTTCTGATTGCGATCTCTTTCATTTTCTGGAAAGTTTTTTTTCTAAATGATTTTAAATAGTAATGTTATGGAATGCTGTTAGTCATTTAACCAGAAATTTCCTTTTGAATATTCATACAGTTACAATTTTCTCACTCAGAAGGACAAAAATAATTTTTTAAATATATCCCTTTCTCTTAAATCATTCGGGTGATTCAAAAGTCCTTGTACAAACTTTTAGGGGAGGTAGAAAACTCATAAACAAAACAGAATCAAATAGGAATGTATGACCGAAAACACATACCTGAATCTGGAGGACGCTGTTTACTTAATCGGACCATACCGCTTAACAACCTCACTAGGTAGCCGGAAATATCGCACTTTTCTGGAGGAGGTAGAAAACTCTAAAACAAACAGATTGCATCAGACTGTACGACCGGAAACGCAACCTGATCAGCTGGAGGATGAAGAAACAAGCAAAAACGTAGAACTAAACAAAGATGCAGAAATGAAACGCCAACATTTCTGCTAGCTCTAGCTGATCAGGTTTGCGTTATCGGTGATTCTGTTTTGATTTTGAGTTTTGTTTGAGTTTCCTACCTCTTCTTGAAAAATGCGATATTTCCGGCCATCCAGTGTGGTTGGTAAGAGATATGGTCTAATTAAGTAAACAGCTCATTCCAACGTCAGGTTTGCGTTTTCAGTTATACATTTTTTTGTGATTATGTTTTGTTTTTGAGTTTTCTACCTCCCTAAAAGTTTCTACATGGATTTTTGAATCACTCTGTACCGTGAAATATATTTTTAGTTAATTATTTTGGAATCAATTTTGAAGCTTCTTTACGACTGACAAAGTAATTTTTAGAAAATTTGCGATACCTGAAAACATTAATAATCAATTTCTTGTAATTTTTTAATGCTAAATATCTATTGGAAAGGAAAGCGAAATAAAGGGAAATTATCACAGTAGTAAGGTACTGTACATCAAGTTTTGAACTGAAAAGAAATTTGTGAAACCTTCCTTGTATTTTATCACATAGGCTATATGTTTTAAAAGTTTTCTGCTACACCAATACTTAAGAAGCTTTAAATTTTGAAAACCAAGATAACGCTAAGATATCTGATTTTGTAAAATTAAGATGGCACTGGATCAATAATTCCGCTCTCATTTTGCAGATTTGATTTCTTTCACGACGTAATAATTTTCACATGATGTGGTCCTGAAAAAAAATAAACGTTCATAATTAAGTTCTCAGGTTTTATTCAGCATGTAATTATTTTATTTTTTAATTTTTTAAATAAAGCATCCGGTATTAAATTATCCGCTGTTTTATGTAAATAATCAATAACACATTCCTTTCATGGTCATTGGATTTGATGAAGTAAATAATGATCACAGTGAATAAGAAATAAGATCAAATTACCTGATGAGCGGAGTCTTTAAAGAAAAATATCGGAACGAAACCTTAATTTATTCCAGAAACACGGAGTAGTATAGGAATAGCGTGCTTCTTATATTTGGGGGGCGGTAAGAATTGAATTCAGTTTAGCCTCCTCAGCGAATTGACTGCCGGACGGTCCTTAAAATATGAAATATTATGAAACTATGAATATTTGACTACTGACACTATTTGACTATTTTTGAATTTAATTTGCGTATTTGACTACTGAAATATTTTTTTCAATTGCATAACAATAGAATTGATGTTTGAGTAGTATTTAAAAGTTACACAATGAGAAAAATAAATATGATATAAATAAAATGAGAAGAAAAAATAAAATCGAATTTTTCTTATGGATCATATCATTGTTAAAAACTATGTTAAGGGGGGAGTATCAGTGTATCCTTTGCACCCGCAAAAATACACTGATTGTACTCCCAAGCTTAACGTGTTGTCAAACAGTTAATTTGTCATTAATTTAAACCATTTTTTATGGTGAATTTTACAGAGGTTTATCTATTAGAAAACAAAATCAGAATTTTGGGGAGATTATTAGAAATTATTTTATGTAAAAAAAAATAATTAATGTTTTATGAAAAATGAATCTTAGGTCAATGCATGGTGTGCAGATTTTTTTAAAAACTATAAGAGATGTATATTAAATTATTTGTATATATTGTATCCTTAGGCTATACTTTAATATACACCTCAAATAATTACCATATTTCGCATAAAAATATTTTTTCTGCAAATGTATTGTAATGTACAAAAAATATCATAATTAAAAAAAAAACATTTCTGTAAAAAAATTTGTAATATGTACTTACAACCTTTTGTAATGTTAGGTAGAAATTGTATAAAGATACAAGATATAGATGTATACAAAATTTTAGCAATTTGTAACGATTAGTTTTGAAGAAATAGTGCGCACAACCAAAAAATAACAGTTTTCAGAAAAAGCTATTTAAATTTTAAATTTTCAATGATTTTTTTTACTATTAGCTTTATACATTTGGCCATAAAATCGGTTCTAATTGTAATATAGACTTCATTTTTTTCCCAAAAGATACCTTATATTCCATTTTTCAAAATTAAATCATAATAAAAAATTTAGTTTTTTGAAAGTTTTAAGGTGTACTCCCCCCTTGGCTAAAGACATCTTCAGTTTCACAGTTGGAAAATGCGGGAAAAAATCAACTTTCTTAAAAGTTATCTACAGTTTTCCAATTTTAACTCAGCTTCTATTAATGTTTTAATTCATTTAAAGTTTAGTCGGGGGGGGGGGGGCTACACGTGCCCCTCTGACGCTAAGCCTATCCTGAGTAGCATGCAAAATGTTTCAGCAATGAAAAAATTCTTATCAACTTATGCATGATGCAAATACTATTCAACAAGAATTTTAGCTCTATTTAAAGTGTTAATTGAAAAGTCGGAAATCGGTACAATGTTCTTATTTTTTAGTTATTCATATTATTCAAC
>OU015490.1:208248771-208311271 GCA_907164885.2 Dolomedes plantarius | reverse complement strand
TACTTCATCGATCATTTTCTAAATCACTACAGATCCATGAGTTACGAGCATCGCATTAACTCTCTCCTATTACTCTTATATCCAAAGATCTACGTCAGGCCATATTCCCAAAGTTAACTCTTACCGAGAAATAGTTCAATCTAAGTCATTAAAAATAATTTATCTAAATCTCCAGCGCAATCTAAAAACATAAGAAGATATTATACACATATATGATAGTGCTGAAGTGATATTTTTACAATAACTATTTGCACGATCCGTGGGTGTTTTTAAAACTTCAAATATCTGCTTCTGTTTATGATTTCTATAGATTGAATATACATATAGCGTAATAATTGGATATCCACTAAAATACATTTCTCTATAATTCGGTTAAGTGGTAATTGATTATCTCATCGATGGGTTTCTTAGTGATCAGTTTCTAATCACTAAGTTTCTGAGTCCATGAGTAACCAGCATCTTATTAACTCTCGCATATTACTCTTATATCTAAAGCTGTACGTGAGGCCATATTCCAGAAGTTAACTCTTACCAAGAACTAATTTAATCTAAGTTTTACTTTAATCTAAGTCTTACTAAGTTAACTGAAAATAATAAAAAAATGGTAAAACTCTGCTTAAAGATGGTTAAAAGTATTTAAAAAATGCATTGTCATCGTGATCTGAGCTATTCTAAAAGTTTCAAATGTGTAGTTAGTCGGGAAGTTAGTTAAAAATCGATTGCAAGATTTGTACTGGACAAATACACAAACAAGAAAGCAAGTTAATAAAAACATGGTAATTGTAGAGACAGGCGAGTCACTATAACAAGGAATAACGCCCCCTATCGTAGCGTAAGGGGACTAGGCAGAACGCTGGGGGTGATTGCAGACTCCAGACGTATCTGATAAGCTGTCACGGAGAACGACGGAGGTGATTGTAGACTCCGGTCGTGTCTTATATAGTTTTTTAGAGAGAAAAGTTCGGAGGTGATTGAAGACTCCGAACGTAGCTAGTATTTGCTTTAGAGCGTTGAGGTTACGTTGATAATTTGTTCCTGTATATATTGTTCTTCTACCTGTTATATATATATCGTCTCCTGTACTTGTCCGTGCTGTGCTCTGTCTCATAATAAACTGTATGTTTTAAAAAGAGCTGGTTCTAGTTTTTAAAAAAAAAGAGGACTTTCAACTCGCCATCCGTCACAGTAATAATTAATCACACATATGATAGTGCTGAAGTAACATTTTTTCAATAACTATTTGCATGATCCGGGGGTGTTTTTACGACTTCAAATATTTGCTTCCGTTTATGCTTTCTATAGATTAAATATACAAATAGCGTAATCATTAGATATCCACAATAATACATTTCCCTAGCATTCAGTTAAGTGGTAATTGATTATCTCATCGATCAGTTTCTAAGTCAGTAGAGATCCATGAGTTACCAGCATCTTATTAACTCTCGCATATTGCTCTTATATCAAAAGCTCTACGTGAGGCCGTATTCACGAAGTTAACTCTTACAGTGAACTATTTCACTCTAGGTTTTTAAAAATAATCAACCTAAATCTCCACTGACATCTAAAAGCGTAAGGGGAAATTAAACAAACACTTGACATTGCTAAAGTAACGGTTTTGAAATAACTATTTGTATCATCCGTGGTTGTTTTTACACCATCAAATGTTTGCTTCCTTTGACGTGTTCTACAGATTGAACGTACTCTGAAGTTAATATTACGCACTTAATATAAACAAAATGAAAACATCTGTTTTCAAATGTAAACATTTTTCCTTTTTCTTTCAGGTTCGGTATCGACAGCCGTAGCTAGAACTGTTTTCCTTTCTTCTAGAAATATTTCGTTGTCACCATCAAGAGTTCTCTTTGTGCCCTGAATAGACTTGTTACCCGGTGCAAGAAGTGATTTTCAAAACCAAAGAATCTTTGAATAGAAAATATTTGCACTATTCCGCCCATGTTTGGAAACTGTTTCTGTGAACTGTTGCTTTGTGAATTTGCTGTCTTTTACTGTGATGAACGACTGTAAATAAAGTTGATATTTTTCTGAGGTTGCTGTGTAGGAATTCTTGACGTTTATGTGGTCTGGAAAAGTAAAGGCCAACAGTTCGTTTCATTGAGATTGAAAATAAACATCCATGATGGAAAGCGATACAGAAAATTTTACTTTTTGTTTACTATCTATAATAAAAGATTTATCAGTAAAATAAGTATATGATATATGTTTAATATAAAATACATGCCATGAAATTTAGAATATTCAAAAATAATCTACGTAAAAAACAGCAAAAAAATTATTCATTACCTTCAATTTAATGATAAACCTTGCTTGTTTTTCCATCATTTTTTAAACAGCTAATTTTCATGATTTTTAAATTTTATATTGTTTTGATAATTTTTAAAAGTTAATATTATTTAAAAATTTTAATTTTTTTTATCGTAACAGTAAAATAAACACAATTTATAGCTCTTTCAGTCTACACAACATAGTTTAAAACATTCTCGTTTAGATAATATTCACATGTATATTAATTCTACTGATTATCAAGACGTCACTTCAGTCTCTACATATTATGATTAATCGAAATCGAAAACGATAGATAGAGATTGATCTTGGGGCATTTACAACAAAACAAGGGGTGGTAATTAGAGCTTAGTATTTAAATTGATACAATTATTTCGAATTAAAGTATTAAAGTGCATCCATCATACAGCATATATTTTAAAAATGCATGAATCAAAAACAATTCTACGTTAAGTTTATAATTTCTGTAATTACGGTATTTTATTATGAACTATCTCAAGTGTGCTCATATGTTATACCACCGGAAATATTCTTTGATTTTATAACTGCTACACTTGCCTGTGTAAAAAATACGTTGTGATTTACGTTGACACCGAATACTCTTATGTGTGTTAAAATGTATGTAATATAACTTGAGCCTTATGGATTGCAGCGTATATCGTTACCTGTCACGATTTGTAACAGGCACTGAACTTAATACTGCAGCACCAACAAAACCTTGAGTTACATCAATGACATTATTTGAGGGATGACATATGGATCAATGTATAAGTGATAAAAATTACATATCTGGAACCAACAAAATCAGTATTCGTGTTTCAAACTTTACCAGTTATATCGGCTTTCACACGATGCGGCATTGAAGGATAAAATATTCTGGTTGACAATGTAGAAAATATCGTTCTGCGAAGATTCAAGAGGCATGACCAATGCTTCAGTTGTGTCTTCGAGAAATACCATATGGGACAATTTAAGACAATCATATCCTACATGGGTAACAGGTGTTCTAATAGGAACAACAATTGACGAACAGCCAAGTAAATAGTTGTACTTGTTGGTCACAGAAGGAATATGAGAAAATTCAGTCGACATGGAGAAGAACACTGCTCATTTGAAAAATATCTTTAGGAAGGATCTGTAACAAAAGTAGGACCTGCAGTTACAAAGGGTCCCGATCATTGCTCACAGGGCTTGCGATCTGTATATGGAAAGGGTGTAAAGGAAATGAAATAGAACATCAAGCCGTAAAGTTTGGCTTAGGGCCAACATGACGCTTAAGAATGCACCATTCCAAATGCCGTACTCCGATGTATCTGCAAACATGTCAGGCCGTCACGCTTTTCGAAATTGAATCTAGACTCGACAGAAAGCATGGTATGTTCCATTCAACCTTCCAGTGTCTATATTCTTGGCTAAATTGAAGTCTATGGCGTCTAAGGATTAGGTTTAAAGAAAGTCTCAGTAACCACCATAAGGCTTCGAGCTGTTGCTGCAGCTAAAGTTGGAAAATAGTGATGGCATTCATATGATGATGTTTCATCATCGCCCATTGTTTTGCTAACGTTATTCACGTCTCTGTACAATCCGAAATAAGTTATTGTCTTCCTTCAGATGAATTCCGTATGTGCTCCAGGTCCCCCCCGCTAATGGGTGAAGCCCTCCTATGTCCATTGTCTTGAAGTCGGCCAAACTGTACTTGCGTTTAGGTCATTACGTGCAGTAGTATCATGATGTTAAGAACCCTCTCCTCTCAAGCCAATCAATTTCCCTCTATTCGAAAACAGTCAGAGATCTTTCTAATGTTTCATTCAGAGACGGACATTGTGCTACTAGCAAAGCACCGAGGATGGAATCAACCGACAAAATTTTTGGGCTTTTCTTTTTGAATACTTTTATCCCAACCATATGTCCTCTATGCTGCGCATGCGTCATATCAGCAGACACAGCTGAAATTTTAACATTTAGCGTTTCATATAATAATTTACAATTCAGAGAAATTCCATCTCTGTACAACGACTCTTTGTTGGTGTTGAATATTTGCTGAACATTATAATTTTTAGTACACCTCAGTTCATATGTTCCTTTGTAAAAAATTACTAACACAATTATATACTACACACTCACACCCACACACACCCACACACACACACACACACACACACACATATATATATATATATATATATGTGTGTGTGTGTGTGTGTATAATGAAATAGCATTGTTTGTAGGAGTAGTTCAGGACACAACTTAGAAATATTTCATTTACAATAAGCTCCATTTTGTTTGGCTTTTATCTCCTACGTCTCGTTTTCTTTAAAGATACACACAAAAAAATAATCTTCAACTAAAAAATTGTTTTAATAACTCTTAAAGCGTCTTAGATATTTAGGTAAACAATCCCAAATAATTTTTATAAATTAGAGAAAAAGAAATGATAGGCCTTAAAATTTGATAATTAACGTATCTTTATTTCATAAAATATTGAAGATGAAAGTAATGATAAAAAAATTAAAAATTTGAATTACTCAAAGAAATTTGAGACAGCAGCAGATAGAAGCGTCAGTATTAAGAAACAAAAACTTTTCCGCCAATCTGAGAGCAATTTGGCGAAATGCCAGGAATGACGTCAGAATTTGATCCAGCTTTAAGGAAGATTTTTAGACAGACTTGACTTCTTCGCTTCTCTTTTATTTAATTGAATCTTTCTTTTTTTTATAGATATACAAAATGTTTTGTTTAATCGTTAGTTGATGAAGTGGCTATACCAACTACACACTATGGAACAAAAAAATATATTATAAAAAAAAACAATAGTTAAAGCAATATTTATTGTTTTTTTAATTGGGTATTATATCAACCGTGGTGGGTATTATTATCATTATCCAAAACAGCAGAGATTCCCAAACCCTGTTCCATGGAACACTGGTGTTCCACGCAAAGTTAATAGATGTTCGGTGGAAACCTAGAATTGTTATATATATATATATATATATATATATATATATATATATATATATATATGTATATATATATAACAATTCAATAGTAAAACTAGCTCATATTTACATTGCTGGAGTTAGACTCAGCCTGAGAGGAATAAAATTCTGATGCAGTCTGGCAGAATCGTTTATTAGAGCGACAAAAGTACATCCGTTCATTTCAGAAGAACGGCTCGGAATAATATCACCTTTCAACATTAAGCGCGATAGGGCGAAAACAACATGTGGATATTATTTGTAGGATCGGCGGATTTAGGGGCTCGCGATGCTAACCCACTCCCGAATTGAGACATATACACGTGTAGAAATGCAAAGGCATGCGATTCATGGGAATTTCTGTGGCTAAGGGTTTTAAAGTGATAGATTAATATTACTGGGGACTGTCTGATGTGTGACTGCTAGCTTTGTCCTGATGGAGTCTCACAGATTGATGGCACTGTGGGTAAAGCGATGGTATTTCATTCAGAAAAATTGGCGGTAAAATATATTCCTGATAGCTTTTGGAGTTAATCTTGACATTTTTTTCCACTCTCTTTATTTTTAACTTGCCATTATAAGAAAAACCAGCAACAATCATGAATCCCTTAGAAAAACTTTCTTTCGATTCTTTGAACCATGTACTTAAATTTTTTTCTCAACTTTTATGATAATAAATGGCTCTTTTTTTGTTGCAATCATTTAAATACACCCATGATTCATCTATTGTGACAATTTTTTTCCATTTTTCTTTGGATAAGTGTTTTTCATATAGAATTCTGAAGCGTGTCCTGCGTTCAGCGATATGATTTGGAAGAAGACGATGCACATTGCGTTTTTTCACTTTTTTAAGATTTAAATCAACGTTTATCATTTTGTTTACAGTGGACACCGAGCATTTTAATGATTTTGCAACTGTCCTTTGACTAGGGGGATTTCCTTTTAACATTACACAACGTACCTTTGCAATAGTCGAAGATGTCCGTTTTTTCCTTGGATACTTGTTTGGAATTTTTGTCCCACTTGAGGCTCCAATTTGCCGTTTTTTTCCTTTCTTGTTGACGATATTACCTATCGACGCTTTAGATATCACAAAACCATGACTCTCACATCGTTTTTGGATAACGGAGTATGCATATTTCTCTTCGGAAAGAGCATAAATATAGCCTTCGAACCACTGCTTCGCTAAAAACGCCATTTTGAATAAAAACAAATCTTTCAAGCCGCAGAGGATAATTTTGACTTTTGAAAACATAGTACAATTGCAATTATTTCTTTTGCAGCAAACGATTTTTTATTACCGCTTACCAAAATCGTCTAAAAAATGTGCGAACAGCCTCTGTATATATATATATATATATATAAGGCAATGTTCGTATGAGTGTCCGTTATAGACTAAAAATCTACAGGACCGATTTACATGCAGGTTTTGCAAAATGAGTCGTGTTGTTCCGAGAAGGTTCAAAGCTATTGAAATCCTCAATCTGACCAGTAGAATGAAAGTTCAGATTATTTTAAAAAACAATGTAATTCAAAGCAAAAATTTTAATTAGCAAATGCAAAAAGAGAGGAAATTGAAATTTCCAATTAGAGTGGCTTTTGCAATAACAATAAACAAATCTCAAGGACAATCATTGTAGGTATGTAGATTGAATTTGGAGAATCCATGCTTTTCTCGTGGACAATTATGCGTTGCATGTTCCCTTGTAGGAAAACCAAGGGATTTGTTTGTATATATGTCAAATGGAATCACTATAAACATTGTATATCCAAGAGCATTACAATAAACATAATTTATGTAATCATAGATTATGTTCATAAATTATTACATAAATTATGTATCATATGTTTTGATTACATAATTTATGTAATCAAAAACATGAAAACAATAATGTGTATGTAAATACCTAATTTTAACTAAATACAATAATTGATATTCAACTTTCAAATGTGTTCATTTAATCTATATATATACTGAAATCTAGCAATAGCGAAGCATTGCCGGGTCAGCTAGTGTATATATATATATATATATATATATATATATATATATATATATATATATATATATATATATATATATATATATATATATATATATATATATATATATATATATATATATATGTGTGTGTGTGTGTGTAAGTAAACATTTGAAACTTGATGCCCTTATACTATCTGTCTGAAGATTTAGAACAGTAAAGATATTCGTTTAACTTCTTTCCTCGAAAAGAAATCATTTTAAACGGTTGGCAAAAATTCGTGATTACATCAGAAAAGCCTCGGTATTCTGAACTGATACTTGAAAAAAATGTTTAATAAATAAAATTCAATGAATCGTTATTGTTATTTCACTATTGGTAATGTAAACCCAAATGTCAGCTTTGTTTTTATTACGCATATATCAAATTTATATTTTTCTAAAAAAAAAAATAATCAACTTACAATTCTACTTAAGAAAAACTTTTAATGCCTAGCTATTCTTAAGAAATATAATCAACATTCTAATAATCAACATAGCCTTTTGGAAAAATAACAAGAAAATTCAACAATAAACATAACAATTATAATTGTTATAATTTAGGAATTATTATTCTTAAGGGACAGTGTTAGAATCAAGTGTTTTAAACAAACTAAATGTCAACAATAATTTAGAAGAAAATGCAAGAAAGACCATTATTCACCATTAATTTATTTTTTCAAATTGCAACTGAATTTTTCATATATTACCTCTTTTTTAAAAAATCACCTCTCATTTCAAACAATATCGCAATATGTTATTCTATGTTGAAATAAGTGACATTTTACATTGTAAATTACATTGTCATACGTAAATCCTGAACCTCAAAAGAGAAAAATTCATTTGAGCTAGACGTATCATATTGGGCGTTGTGTGAAATGATAAAGTTTGAATAACACAGTGTAATTTCAGAAAAGCAATTTGCTATAGTTTCCGAATTAGTTAAATATTAGCACTAGATTTCCCATATCTCTATTATGGCGAGACGCTATAAATGAAAACATAGAACTGAAAATAACGAAGAGAATTTTCTACTCCATATATCAATCTATCCGATCTACTCTATGCAAATACAATATACACATACACACACACACACACACACACACACACACATATATATATATATATATATATATATATAATTTTTAAATGTTTATTTATCTTTATTTTATCTTTTTCCGTGTGATCAAGTCCTATTGCAAGATTTTAACTAGTTCCCCTTCCTAATTGAAAACAAATTATTTTATTAGCGTTATTGACATTGGTTCCAAATAAAAGAGTAAACGCAATGGGCGTATTCTGGCGACTTTTTTTGTCGCCGAAAATATAAACAAATATGGCGACCAAGAAAGAACAAATAAATTGGAAAACATACTTACTGCTGCCTTTATGAAACTCGTAGGCGCACAAGGGATCTTCAAAACACATAAATACAAAAAAATTAAAGAACAAAAGTAATAAAATAATAAAAGAACAAAAATAATAAAATAATAAAATAACAAAAAAAAAATGGTAATATACAACCAGATTTGTATCTATACTGCTTGCTAGCTCATGATGAAACGGTAAAATTCAAACTTGGAACGCAAAATTCAAAACCTGTTGCCACAACATAATATTACTGCACTAAATTACGTAAAAAAAATATTCACAGTGCCTATAAATGACGCAAAACACGAGAGAAGACCAAATCTGGCAACAACAAAATTATAAAAGCAACAAAAACACAAATTAGCAACACCAAAGTAAAAACTGGAAACCCTAAAATTTCTCGCCAAAAAACCAACAGATTTGGCTAAAAATCGCCCCTTGGCGTTTGTTGCGTATACTACATCTGCACCTTATCTTCTCACGTGCACTCAAGTCCTCTAGCGAGATTTTAAATAGTCCCCCTTCCTAATTCAATACAAATTATTTTATTATAAAACGTTATCGACATTGATTCCAACTAAAAGAGATTATAGTTATATGATGAATGCATTAATTTAGAAACATTCAGTTATTTCAATAACATATTACCTGAGCATGCAAAGTGATGCATAGCTATATTAATCTTTTACATTGTTTAACTATAGTAATTCTACAACTTACAAGAAAATACCCCCCTAGAACTTTGGAAATTTATAACTAGTGTCTCTGTAATGTCAAACAAAGTTAAAAAGCCATCATTTACATGCTTAGTAGGTCAAGCCATGCGATCAAGAAATTTTACTGAAATAGAACTTTGATTTATCGTACTTTAGACACTGAATATATAATTTTATTAAATAACACTAGCGAAGTAAATGGAATATACACTATAGATTTTAATTACAGTCCATTATAAATTTCCTCATATATATATATATATATATATATATATATATATATATATATATGTGTGTGTGTGTGTGAATACAGTGAAACTTTTCTAGCTGGCCAAAACTCTAATCGGTCATATTTTGTTCGGATCCGTTTGAAGACTCTATAGTGCCAATGTTATCGAAACAAAACCATTTACGATGGCCATCCCTCAAAACCTCCATGACTAGTCTTCACAGAGGAGTTTCACTGTATGTATATATTTACTGAATTTAAATGAAGATAGATATGGTTATATTATATATGCAATATTCTAGAAATTTTGGGTTATTCCGGTGAGTACTATTTAAGCGAAGATAGTTATGGTTATATTATATATGCAATATTCTAGAAATTTTGGGTTATTCCGGTTAGTACTATTTAAGCACCTTAATCCAAACATATGTAGAGTCATCCTTTTCTTTTTTTTACAATATAAACTTTACTATTTACAAGAAACTTATCTCTTTATACTTTGGGGATTTATAAGTAGTGTCTCTGAAATGTCAAACAAAGTTAAAAAACAATCGCGGTTTTTACGGAATCGTCACCAATGCTATATCTCTCGGGTTTGGGGGCAGGGGTCTTTTGGATTAATAAACCTTTATAATGAATTAGCGTCGTTTCTAGCACTACTTTTTGCCAATAAGGTTTTAAAAAAATTATAAACTGGAATGGCAGTTTCGCTGACGTTATCACTTTCTCTAGTAACTTGAAACCTGCGCCCCCGTGTACGTTTTCAGATAAAATTTGTCAGAGAATAATTCTCTAGCACTAAACAAAAGATTTTAGAAATAACTTTCATGAATACTTCAGCGGTGTGACAGACTTGGGGAAGACTATATCACCCCGATCTCCTCGGGATTCTAAAGAGCTCGCAAATCTGACTATCCTTGCGCCTCTGCGACACCCGACGCGTGAGGGGTAAATGAGTTCGTCCCGAAAGCTCCCTCTGTGCTCGATCGGCAGCGGACAAATTGGTAATTTCGATAATCTGACGTCACTGCATTCACGGTTATTTTGGAATCTGCGCAAATGGTGTTTTGGGGGTTTTCTTCGCAGAGGGCTTTGGAAATAATAGAGCTTTAGGACGAATTGAAGACATCTCTGGTGCTGCTTTTTGCTAATGGGATGCCGAAAAAACGATAGACCCATAAGGCGGTTTCTCTGACGTCACCATTTCCAAGAACAATGTTAAACCTGCGCCCCGTGTTCGTTTTCAGGATGCATATAACAGAGCATACACGTCTAACTAAAAAATATTTTAGAACTAAAAAATGATTTAGGACTATTTTCAGATCTTTGAATTTAAACAAACGAATCAAACTCAAAGCCAGGCATTTGCCAAATGAACAAGATTCCAGTTTATGTAGGCTGCAGAAATAAGAAAAACTTCAAAATAAATTTTCGTAGAAACGTAGGTTTATTTCAAAAAGTATAGTACAAAGAGTAAAGACCAATAACAATATCAATGTTTTCTTCCTGACACATTTTGTTCTTGAACATTAACTTACCAGACATTGAATAATTGCAGAAATTTTCAAGCGTTACCCGAAAGCGAAATATAAACTTTCTTTTACGCCCACCGAACAAATCACTTCGCACAAGAGTACTTACTGACCAGACTAGTGGTCCGGCATGTGATAGTCATCTCCTAAAATACTCACTGCTAGTATTGGGTGGGAATGGTTCACCTGTGCATAAGTCGCATAAGGTGACGTGATATTTTCAGGCCGTTACACGGGCTGCTCCTGGGACGCACAAATAATCGTTCAGGGACGTATGGGACCCTCGGGCTGCGAGTTCGACATGCCTTAATTACATTTTTTTCAAATAAATCGATTTTATTAAAATAAATCAATAACTTTGTAAGCGACATGAAATATATATTTTTATTGTTACTTCATAATACATGCCATATTTTATAATATATATTCACTGATGTCCATTAAAACAGCAATATCAGGAAGGAAAGTAAATAACAAAACAATACTTATTGTACGTATACAGCATAATAGGAAGAAAACTTATCAAATTAGTACACACAGCTGCAGTCTTTGGCAGCTAAAAAGGCTCTAACTCGCTTAGGCGTCGAGTCGAACTAGGCTTGGATGGCAGATACGGGCATGTCATTCCCTGCTGCTTCAAATCTATGTCACACTTCATTAATCGTAGTGGCTGTAGAGCGGTAGCGCCCCAGTCTCTCAGCAACCCATGACTAGATTTATTCAATGGGTGAGAGATCTGGAGAACGTGCTGTTCAGAGCAACAGTCGAACACCCTCTGTGTCCAGGTATGTCAGGACACGGCGGGAAACATGCGTTATCTTGTTGAAAGATGACGTCTCCGAGGCCTCGAAGATAGGACACAACCACCGGCCTTAAGATTTGAGAAATGTAATGCTGTTCAGATTACCGACGACGCAAACAAGAGGTGTTCATGTACGTGTACCCAATTAATGCCCATACCATAACATCGGGTACAGGGCCCCTCAGATGATATGGAATGCAATCAGGCCACGGGCGTTCTTCCCGGTACCTCCAAGCACGGATACGTCCATCTTGATGTTACAATGAGAACAGGAACTCGTCTGAAAACACGACGTGGTGCTGTATCCAGTTTTGTCGTTGGGCGCACCACTGTCGCCGCTCGTCTCTAAGCTGCATTGTCAAGGGAAGTCACAAGAATGGTCGCCGTGATGACAGTCCGTACTGCTCCGGACGTGCGAATAGTTGTGCGGATACTTCCGTGCGGATACTTGTCGTGCTGCAAACAAGCCCATTTCCGGACTCAAGGTCCATGATGGGGCTGTACGGTCCTACAAGGCCGACCTGACAACATGTCTGTCCTCTCGGGCGTTAGTGGCAGGTGGCCGTTGAGATCCTGCATGGCGTTCAGTATGACCCTCCTGAACGCATCGATTCCATATTCAGATGACAGTCGTTGGATTCCGACCAATGCGAGTAGCAATATCGCGGAACGATAAACCGTACTCGCGGTAGGCCACGATCCTGCCGCTATCGAATTCCGTTACGTGCTGGTATTCGTTTTTCCTTCTTTTTCGAGGCATAACACGATCTTCACACAAACAACGAACATTCAAATGCGGTATCCGAGTGAGAAACCCGTTGCGTAATTTTACTTTCATATAGAGTTTGAGATGTTGTTTCTCCCTCCTGCGTCGTTCGATTGCGCTTAAATGCCAATCATTTGCTTATCCCAGCATTTTCTTCCTTTCATGTGAATTTGACGTTTGTATCATCCACCCACCCACACCCACCCACACCCACATATATAATATATATATATATATATATATATATATATATATATATACAGTGGAATCTCTATCTATCGTTTATCAAGGGACCGACTGAACAGAACGATAAATGCGGGAAAACGATTGATCCGGGAACATAACAAAGCAATATGATCATCGGGACTGGGTGAAATAAACGACACAAATAGGAAAACAATGATTCGGAAAACGATCGATCGAGATTCCACTGTGTATATATATATGTAATGTTTATATAAATAAGTGCATTTGTGATTCTTTCATGTATGTCATATTTTAGAAATCTTCAGCTTTTTTAACAATTATCATCTGAGCACATGACGCTTAACATATTTACTTTTTTTTTTAACTATGATAACCCTATTACTTACCAGAAAATCCACAAAAGAAATTTGGGGATTTATAACTAGTATATTTAATACTTAGATTTGTAAGTAATATTTATAACTAATATGACAAAATTTTACCGAATTAAATTTTTGACATATCTCAATTTAGAGACTAAATGTATAATTTTATTAAAATAAAACAGTAACTTTGAAAGTAAAATAAAATATAGAGTATAATTATCTGTTCATTATGTATTTAATTTTCATATTTAAACATACATATATTAAATACAAATATATTTTTATCTATTGATATCGAATTTAAATAAATGTATTTATGATTATACAACGTTTGTGATATTTTAGAAACCTTGAGATCCTTCTATATAAATGATCTGAGTATAATGGAAAGCGTATCTAGTGTGATCTTTTACTTAGTTTAACTATAAAAACATTTTTACTTACAAGAAAATCCCAACTAAAACTTTGGGGATTTATAACTACTGTCTCTGTAATGTCAAATATAGTTGAAAAGCCATCTTTTACTTGCTTTGTAGGTCGAGCCATGCGATCAAGAAATTTTCCCGAAATAAAATTTTGATTCATCTTACTTATGTCGCTGAATATATAATTTTCTTATAATAAACCAGTAACTTTGAAAGTGGGATAATTAAATATAGTTTTAATTATCGGTTCATTATGCATTTAATTTTTTGAATATCAGAGCGCTAATGTTTTAAGCCAAAATTAATTAACGTCTCAATTAAAATAAAATTGAAGATGACAATAATATTCCATGTTAAAAATTCACGGGAATTCCCAGGTCTAATAAGAAAGTATTACTCATTTAGAATGCAGTTACACTGTATATTATGATAAAATGTATTTGGATAGTCATACAAGTAAAGGAAAATAAATGTATACTATGTATAACAAATATCAATAAATTACCATAATGTGTTTATTAATTTTCGGGGCAGAAAAGGATGAGAAGAGCTGCAGTAGAATATTATTTTCCTTTATTGGAATATATTGATGTGTATACATTATATTTTCACAGTACACTTTGTGTAATTCGTTTGAGCTCTAGAGAAGTTCCACTGTATATATACGTGTGTATACACACACACACACACACACACACACACACACACACACACACATATATATATATATATAAGGGTATCTTTTATTTCTTCATGTATACCATATTTTAGAAATCTTCAGCTTTTTTGATAATTATTATCTGAGAATATAACGCTTAACATATTTAGAGTCATTCTTTACTTTTTTTAACTATGACAGCCTATTGCTTACAAGAAAATCCACAATAGAACTGTAGGGATTTATAACTAGTATATTTATTACATATATTTACAAGAAATATTTATAACTAATATGACAAAATTTTGCCGAAAGAAATTTTTGACATATTTTAATTTAGACACTAAATGTATAATTTTAGTAAAATAAAACAGTAACTATGTAAGTAAGATAAAGTATAGATTATAATTATCTGTTCATATTATATATTTAATTTTCACATTTAAACATACATTATTCATATTAAATATATATATTAAATATATTCATATTTAAACATATATATTAAATACCAATATATTTTTGTATCTATTGATATTGAATTTAAATAAATGTATTTATGATTATACAACGTTTGCGATATTTTAGAAATCTTGAGTTCCTTCGATATAAATAATCTGAGTATAATGAAAAGCATATCTAGTGTGATCTTTTACTTAGTTTAAATATAATAACACTTTTACTTACAAGGAAATCCCAATTAAAACTTTGAGGATTTATAATTAGTGTCTCTGTATTGTCAAATATAGTTGAAAAGCCATCATTTACTTGCTTTGTAGGTTGAACAAATCGATCAAGAAATTTTACCGAAATAAAATTTTTATTTATATAATTTTAGCCACTGAATATATAATTTTATTAAAATGAACCAGTAACTTTGAAAACGCGAGAATTAAATATAGTTTTAATTAACAGTTCATTATGCATTTACTTTTTTAATATCACAGCGCTGATATTTTGAACCAAAATTAATTAATGTCCCAATTAAATTATAATTGAAGATGACAATAATTTTTCAGGTTGAAAACTCACGGGAAATTCCAGGTCTAATAAGACAGTTTTCGTCATTTACATGTAGTTACACTGTATATTATGATAAAATGTATTTGGATAATCAGACAAATAAAGGAAAATAAATGTATACTATGTATTACAAATATCAATAAATTACCATAATATGTTCCATAACTTGCGGAGCTAAAAAGGATGAGATTAACGGCAATAGAATATTATTTTCCTTTATTGGAATTTATTGATGTGTATACATTAAACAGGGTGGTTATAATTAAAGTTTCACTTTTAAATGGTCATAAAAGGAAAACTACTGGACCAAATGTTATCAAACTTGGTAATAAAAGGAGGTCATGGGAATGTATTTTCTTCCAAAATCTTTTGTTACACGGGTTTAACATTTTGTATACCCTTAAAAAACGTTGACCTAAACAAAATTATAATTTAAAGTGTGCGCATTCTGGAAATTGTTTTCTTACAGATCTCTAATTTGTGAATTTTGAAGCCTGAATTCGGCCCTAAGACATGAAAATATCGGTTTAAAACGATTCTAATCGTTTCTAAAACAAAACTGTTTGTGGGGTTATGCAAAACCGCAATGGCATGTAATTGGTTTACGGCAGGAAGAAGCGAATGATTTATGCAGATGCGCTTTACTCGTCATTTGATTTTCCAGATAAAAGTGAGCCTGTTTGTCAGATTTATGTTAAGAATCGACAATGTCTCTAAAAATGCAAGACCGTGCTTTTATCGTTAAAAGTTATTATGAATGCGATAGCAATGAACGGCGTGCTTTGCAAAGGTATCGTTCAGTAAGAGGTATGAACGATGACCAATCACACCGCAGGGTTTGAGGAAAATGGTGGACGCCACATTGAACATGCTTTGTAACACGTTTCAAAAACGATTAAACACATTTTAAACCAATGTCTTCCTGTAATATTTCGTTTAACAATATTGCATACGGTGCCATTTCCCCCCTGGTGGTGAGTTTTTCAACTTTCTTTTTTCTTTTTTGGCGGAAAAGAAATTCCCGTGACCTCCTTTAAACTATTACCAAGTTTGATAACATTAGATCCAGTAGTTTTCCTTTTATGAACATTTCAAAGTGGAACTTTAATTATAACTACCCTGTATATTGACAATACACTTTGTGTAATTTGAGAACAAGATTTGAGAATTTCCATTATATATATATATATATTTAAGAGCTTAAGTCAAAAGAAGTGATTTTTAGATATTTGTTAGTATTGGTAGAGAAATAAAAACTTTTGACTTGTATAAAAGGCTTAAGTCTATCAATTTTGTATACTAAAGTACATTTCTTTGTACAACAGATTTAAGTCGAAATTTATATTCTATTGTATGATATATATATATATATATATATATATATATATATCCACGTATGTTCGTTTATATATATATATATATATATATATATATATATATATATATATATATATATATATCCACGTATGTTCGTTTATATATATATATATATATATATATATATATATATATATATATATATATATATATATATACATATATATAGATAGATAGATAGATACATAGATGCAATTAAGGGTCCTAGGAACACTTTTCATGAATACAAATCATTTTCATGGTTGTATGAAATTTAATATTTTAACTATGCAAAACAGTGACAACATCCTCTTGGAATCTGGAAGAATACTTGAAAAAGGGAATGACACACAGTTCTGTTTATCTGTCAGCATGACAATATTGGGGAAATTCGTAATATGCCCGAATAATAAACGTAAATGAAGTTCAGACGCATATACAGCAGAAATCGGACACTTTACGGAAATGTTCCCGAATATGCGTGACTTATGAAACAAAGACGTGTGCTGTTTGTTGAATACGGAGTATGCAGAAGTAATATTTAGAGAGTAGGAGACGCGAAATAGATGTATTTTCTGTTTAGTTGATACTTCCTAGGAAGATAGATATCATAGATATAGAGACGTGTATTTAGATGTTAGATATTAATGTTGATTTCATGAAAAATCCATTGATTTTCAGTTGCTGGCAATTCTGTCCAAGACTGCTGATTTGGTTCATATTCACAATTTGTAATAATGAGAATTTTATCTAAACGAATTTTTTTAATTTATGTATCTATCTCAAATATGCTCTATTATAATATTTAATATACGTATAATATATATATATATATATATTTATATATATACCGGGTAGTCATAAAGAAACTTTGCCGATGTATGGGCCTCTAGTAGCTGTTCCGTTCAACCTATCGAGATGAGATTTCTGATATAGTTATTTAGAGGTAATTGCTCAGGATTCTGTTAACGGCAACCAAGTGGCGCTCACGGTTACGGTTATAGGTACAGAAACTCGAAATTTTCAAATGGCATTGCCAACTTCTTCCCGTCGCAAAATGCTCAGCGCATGCGAAAACCCTAAAAAGCGTTGGAACGGTACGTGTATCACAAAAAAAAACAGCTCTGCGAATGGCTAACAAAAACATGATCAGAGAGCTTTTTATCGGTTTTCTACGATGGATATCTGGCGAACGGGGTTCTGTGATTGGTTTCTACCCTCTGTCATATGCAAATTTTCTCCGTACGCCCTGATAGTGTCTTTGTTGGCCGTTCGCAGAGATGTTTTTTGTGCGTGCATAGCGAGTCCATTTTTTGTGATACACGTACCGTTTCAATGCTTTTTAGGGTTTTCTCATGGGCTGAGCATTTTGCGACTGGAAAAAGTTGGCAATGCCATTTGAAAATTTCGAGTTTCTATACCTATAACCGTAACCGTGAGTATCACTGTGTTGCCGTTCACAGAATCCCGAACTCATACCTCTGAATAACTATATCTGAAATCTCATCTCGATCGTTTGAACGGAACGGCGTGATGCATTAATTAATTTACCTTCAATTGACTTGCAGCACTTCCGTTAACTTTTGTTACACGACTAATATAGTTTCATTAAATTAAACTACTTCTCATTGTCTTAAAGATAACGACACATTTTTTTTGTGCAATTTAATGCAACTCAGACGCAAACGACTAAAATAAAAAAACCCGTCATCCCATTTTTTCTAGCGTAATTCTTTTTCCGTTTCGAGGTGATTAGGTATAATCCCTTCTAAACACACTTTACTTTCTGTAAAGTGACTTACTCAGATATCACACTTCTTTCTAAATTGCTTTTCAGGTAGAAGTTTAACAAACGATAAATTTATCAAGCTCCTTATCACATATGTCGTTGACTTCTGTATTGAAAAAAGAAATTGGCTAAGGAACAGCCTAATTTTGTTTTTAACTTTCGGCAATGTATTTCGAAGTAAAAGGAAAAAAAAAATAACAATGACTGTAAATATGTTATAAAATAAATATTGCAGATCATAGATTTTCATATTTACCTACAGAATTAATAATAGTGTTATTTGATACCTCAGTTTAGTAGTCTAGATTAAAATAAATATTTGTGGTATTAATACGGAATAAGGGTATCAAATAAAAAGTTCTAAATTAGAAACTCTCGTATCTTCTTTCTTTTACTCTATGAGCCACCGAAATTTATTCTGGTGTACTATGATATCAATAATTTTGCCTAGTATTTTTTATTCAGTTAATTTTAAAGATAATTATTGATATATATATATATATATATATATATATATATATATATATATATATATATATATATATATATATATATATAAATATATATATATATATATATATATATATATATATATATATATATATATATATATATATATATATATATATATATATATATATATATATATATATAAATATATATATATATATGTATATATATATATATATATATATATATATATATATATATATATATATATATATATATATATATATATATATATATAAGTATATATATAAGTATATATATATATATATATATATATATATATATATATATATATATATATATATATATATATATATATATTATATATATATACAGAGTTCCAACCTATATCCGTTACACCCCCCCCCCCCCCTTAACTTCTAAACGGTGACAGCATAGGCCATAAAGTAGGTGTCTAGGTATAGTAAAATGGCTATGCGCTACTCGATGAGACAATTTACAAAGCTCTCTATCGGTAAATTTTGGAATTAGCGTTTTTATCTCAAAAATGGTACAAGATACGGGAAAAAAGTCAATTACAAATATGTTCAACACCATCGATTTAGTAAGAAAAACACCTTCAGAACATTAATTCTTAAAGAAGAATGTTGAAAATGAACATTTGTTTGGTCATGATTTGAAAATTGTCATGCCATAAAGCGTGGATGAAAGAAACTGAGACACTTCCCTGTATTCAGGATCATTTGTTTATGTTGCTGAAAATGCTATTCATTAGCCACTATACACATTTGCACTCTGGGCTGGGTTTTTTAGTCCGTGAGGTGGTCTTTTCAAGCTTCGCTCACGTTTCATAACGCGACAGCGTTGAAAATCACGACCAAACAAATGGCCATTTTATTACATTATGTTTTGAGTATTAATGTACGCAGGGTATCTTTCGTTACTAAATGGATGATTCTGAACAACTTTGTAATTGACTTTATATCCTGTATCTCGTACCGTTTTCGAGATAAAAACGGTAATTCCAAAATTTGCCGATATATAGCGTTGTAAGTTGTCTCATCGAGTAGCACATAGCCTTTCTACTATACCTAGATACCGACTTTAGGGCATAAGCTGTCACCGTTTAGAAGTTAAGGGGGGCATAACATATATAGGTGGGAACACTGTATATATATATATATATATATATATATATATATATATATATATATATATATATATATATATATATATATATATATATGTATATATATATATGTATATATATATATATGTATATATATATATATATGTATATATATATATGTATATATATATATGTATATATATATATATATATATATATATATATATATATATATGTATATATATATATATATATATATATATATATATATATATATATATATATATATATATATATATATAAATTTATCAAGCTTCTTTTCCTATATGTCATTGATATTTGTATTGAGAACAGATATAGGCTAAGGAACAGCTTAACACTTCTACTACCAACTTTTTTTTGTAACACTGAGTACCATTGGGGTCACCAGTGATCCCATTAGTTTTTTTTTAATTATTATTCTAATGCTTATAATTTATGACAAAAATATTATTTACAATAAATTTATTAATTAACAGACACATTTCATACAGTTATCAATATATCGAACCTTTAAAAATTTTAATTAGGCACAATTAGTTAAGGTTATATTGAAATATGCACCATGCACAATTTGGCGATAAAGTGTTTTAATGTTGCTTACACACAAACACTGAACATTTACTGCACTTATCACTATATTTTCGGTCCGCTAAACGTTCACATTAAAAACATCTACCCCTTTTTTTCCCTTTCACGCTCATGCCTGCTTCAAGTGTCTTTGGAACAGGTACCCGCTTCTGCAGTTGCTTTTCAACTAAAGACATGCCTAATTCCAAAAGAAACATACTTATCTTATAATGTTTTTTCTTCCTAATTTGGGTTAAGGTTTAACCAAATAATAATGCCATTCAATGGACTTATATCTAACATATTGTAAAATATGACTATTGACCATCTTATCGTCATTCGATTTGTTGTATATGTTCGCACTAGATGATCCACCGTATTAACTCCTGAGTTTGTGTTATTATAATCTTGAATCATAGCTGGTTTCGCTGCCTGTCTATTTTTGATTTCGGGAGAAAAATGCAATGTGCTCAAAAGAGTTACAACTTTTCCTTTCTTTGGAAAATAGGATATAATTGTCTCTGACTTTTGAAATCGAAATATTGAAGAGTTGTCCTGTCTTCCTTTGCATGTGACGAACTCATGAAGTAATTCGGATCGATTTTTTTTATCATACCCAAAAGTGTAAAATCTTTATTCTCTAGCTCTTTTGCTAGATTTTAGGTAATCAAAAAGTTGTCTGCTGTGATATTTCTTCTACTTTTCCTTTCACCATATCCAGACAACTCTCTTTCCTGCATTAATTTGTCTAAGCATATTTTGTCCTTTTCCTGTGTATACCTGAATATTGCATGCATAAGAAGTTTTATTGTCACAAGCGGCCCACAGCTATATTCCATATTTCCCTGGTTTTGACAGGATGAACTGTCAAAATGGGCATTTACCCTTAAAGGTAACCAATTGTTCATCGACGGTGATATTCTCATGGGGAATGTAACCATCTTGTAATGTGACTGTCCAAATTTCAAATATATTTCTGATTGGTGACAGTTTATCATCAGATTCATTTTTGCGCCTATTCTCAGCATCATCAAATCGAATGAAACGGGATATTTCTGTAAATCTATTCCTAGCCAATCATTTATTTAAATTTGGGCTACCATAATTTGCATTCCACAGGTTCGTTATTATTTCATTATGTGCTTTATACACTCCAGCAAGTATAAGCAGTCCAAAATAGCACAAGATTTCTTCTTTATTTGTGTTAGCCCAACTATTTCCATACCCTATATTTCCTTCTTTATGTGTTCTTTTTAGAATGTTTCCAACGATATTTGCTTTTATGAAGAGTTCAAAAATATATTGTATAGTGTCTACATTTCTTACCATGGCCGTGTAACGTGTAGGCCCTGGCAAAGTTTTCATCAAATTTCGACCCGGCTGTCTACATTGTATGTGTCTTTCTGGAATTTCATACCATACTTCATTTTTATTTCTTGACCTATGAATAAAAATATTTTTTTCTTCTAAGATTTCTTAGTCAGTTCGGATACAGAAAATTGTAAGAAATATATTTTCTACGAAGTTCTCAACAATACGGTAAAGAATATAGTTTTTTTAAATTTTTAGATACTTTTAGGTACTTTTTATATATTTATAGATACATTTTATTTGAAATATTTTATTACAATTTTATAATTATACAAAGGAAGTTTTTTTACTTACACAAAGCTATTCTTTTCAGTGACATTAGGTTCTTTTGTATTTGATGATGAGTCATCTCAGATATCATTGTCATCGTCAATATATTCAACAAAATCGACCACTCCATCATCATCGGAAACTGTGTTGGCGTCTAATTCATCAGCTGATAATTCAGCATAATTTTCTTCATTCATAATTCTCCAAATTTTTTCTTCAGTTATGTATTTCTGCTTCATGCGTGCCATTTTGAAATACTTCTAACTCAGCATGCTATATTGATTCAAATTGTTTTTACTTGATTAGTGCTACCATCTATAGACAGAACCAGAAATCTTTTATAAATATCCCTCAATTATAATATTATTCTAAAGAAATCTGGTAGCTTTTGAAATTCATACGAAATTTTTTGTGGGTTCACATGTGACCACAATGGTACTCACTGTATAAATTGGCAAAATTAATTAAAATCTATGAGTATAATAAAAAATTTTTTATGTATGTATTGTTGGGGTCTAAATGATAAAGTTACTTTTTTTTCAAAATTTTAAAAATCATACAGTAATCACAGCTGTTTGACAAAGACACAGGGGGGTCACTGGTTACCCCATGATATTAGAAGGGTTAATATGGATTTGAACTTTCTGAAAGGTGATAAAAAAGCTATAAATGGAAATATGTAATAAAGTAAATATTGCAAATTTAGATTTTCATACTTTCACCCTAAATTAATGATCATGTTTTTCCTTCCCTCTATTTAGATGTGTAGATTGCATTAAATATTTTGAGTGTTAATATAGAACAACGGTATTAATACAAAAAATACCCCAAAATATATGTATTCACCTGTTTAATTTTCTCCACGTGTCACCCGTATTAATAGACGTGTATTATAACATCCACAATATTTCCACTTGCCTTAATACTGTTAGTTCAGGTTGTTTTTTTCCGCTTAAAGTAGTGATTTTGTTAAAAAATTACCATTTTCTTACATTTTTGTTTTTATTAAGATTAGTGTAGACTAGGGGTGTTTAGCATTTTGCAGCATCTAGGATACATGGTAAATTTTTTGAAGGCAGGTGGGTGGCATAAAAAAGTCAACTACATTTAAAAGTTTAGTTTTATTATGAAAATGAAAAATCCATTGTATATGTAATGTATATAATATTATAATCTTGGTATGCATTGTGATATGGTTATTTTGAACGAACTCGAACTTAATGTGATTTTTGAAATTGGTGTTTTTTTTAATATTTCTGCGATATTCGGTGGTATGCTACTCGATTGGAATGATTTATATTAGTTATATCATGCGCGGGCCGCAGGTTAAACACCCTTCGTGTAGACTGAAGTTAGTTCTTTATTGAAGGAGAAAGTAACAATGTTTTTAATTATTGATTGTATTAGCAACAGACAAGTTTAGATTACTGTTAGTTCTCAGTTAAAAAAGGAACATTTTCTTTCTTTGTTGTCTTTTTTAGTAACTGATAAGTTTAGATTGAATTTATTTCTTTATTGAAAGAAAAAAACATTTTCCCATATTGTTGTTTATTAAGAAAGAAATAGATTTATTTTAAAGATATTTGATTTTGCTTACAAATTTCCATTTTGTTATATTGATGCATTTTTAAGCAACAGTTAAGATTTGATAATAAATTTCTTGGAATTTAATATTTCCTCTTCTGTTTTATGAGTAACAATTTCATGAGAAACAACACAAAATACTAAAATATACATGACTATTTTGAGTTGTATAGATCAAAATGCGCTAGTAAAAGCCTGTATGTATAGGTTTCGATTTACCTATATTTTGATAATGCATAAAGAGTCAATTTTGTCCATACATAAAATGCAGTACTCCATTTCCAGCTGTAGCAGAGTGCATTTTGAAACAAGAACCTTTGAAATATGTATATATATATATATATATATATATATATATATATATATATATATATATATATATATATATATATATATATATATATATATATATATATATATATTTATTTATATATACATAATTTGTATTTATTTATAAATGCTTCATGAAATGTTAGTGTTTGTTTAGTGTTATTTTTCTTCAATGTTAGTATTGAATAGTGACTCCGGTAACACAATTTAGAGAATTTAAATACCCTAGTAATTTATCAGTAAATTTCCAAAAAATTCAAACGTCATAACCACATGCTTTTCCACCAAGAAACATTTTTTAAGTATACAACCAGGGGAAAATACATCATCAAAGCTTGGAAAATATTATCAAAGATTTCGTTATATGAAATCTATCATTTTAATCACCGGTTTGAGGTTTATCATGAAATTAATGAAAGTTAACAAAAGTATCAAATTTCCATCGATGATTAAATTGTATTTCGGTAAAAATATAAAAGAAGGAATAGAAATGCATTAATAAAAAAGAAATATATTAATAATTCGTGTGATCGTTTTGATACAAAACATGAAGCGTTTGTAGAACCAAGAATTTATTTACACATACATCAAGGAAGCATCGAAACTATTAGTATCAGTTTAAACATGGGTTTTAGCGATGTCAAATAATAGGCTGCTGATTGTTAAATGAATAATAACATGTAATACTGCGTGATTCACTTGACTCAAGGCTCAATCGGGAAGAGGCATATGGACAGTACTCTATATATCATTTTGATATTGAGATATTGCCGCGTTGTCAAGTGACATGTAATCACGTTTTGCATTACACATGAGGTATAATTATTCAGGCAGTTATTTCCTTCATATAATTGGTGTCGAAGTTATTAATTTGATTTAATCATAGTGGATGTTTTATGCTGGTTTAAAGAATATTTTGCGAAAGATGGTTGAAACAGTGTATTGTTTAATTATTAAACATGTATTTAAATGTTAATTTAACAAGAATATTTCACGAATATTGGGTATTATACACAGAAATAATAATCGCATATTTCTTTAATGAAGCCTTTTAGCATAATAATCATTTATATGAAATTAATATTAAATTTGAATTTTGAAAAGTGGTTTAGCAAATTAAACAAAAGCTAGAAATAACAATATAATGTGCAGCCAATAAACGTTTATTTTGTTTTCAATGTGGCCAGAATTTTGGTTTCGTCATTCTCCCAATGCTCCGCGAATTTGTATGGTTTTTTGTAAGGGAAGCACCTTGTGGTGAACCACAATTCCCTCCTTGTTCCATCGGAATGAATACGAAGCACCCCCGTCCCCAAACGCAGCATCTGAGAAACAATAGATGTGAATACTTCGTCCTGAATAACAGGTTATAGTACAAAAGTTTCTAATTGCATTTCCTTCAACCTATTTTGTGGAACATGTTTTAAGTGCAGTCACAAATGTGATTACTAAAAACAGAAACCGACTACAAATAGCTAATTACGATGATTTGAAAAAGCTGGTCACAAACACAGTATCAAACATTAACCAATTGATAGAAGTGTACCATGTTGATCATTCTCATTAGGTTTAGTTTTAATGTTATTCGTAATACAACTTTTTCGCCATAATATTTTCCTTTTCTGTGTCTAGTGCGAATGTTACTATGGTTGGTTTAAATAAATGTTTAAATAATCATTTATATGAAATTAATATTTAATTTGAATTTTCAAAAGTGGTTTAGCAAATTAAACAACAGCTAGGAATAACAATATATGTGCAGCCAATAAACGTATATTTTGTTTTCAATGTGGCCGGAATTTTGGATTCGTCATTCTCCCAATGCTCCGCGAATTTTTATGATTTTTTGTAAAGGAAGCACCTTGTGGTGAACCACAATTCCCTCCTTGTTCCATCGGAATGAATACGAAGCACCCCCGTCCCCAAACGCAGCATCTCAGGAACAATAGATGTGAATACTTCGTCCTGAATAACAGGCTATAGTACAAAAGTTTCTAATTGCATTTCCTTCAACCTATTTTGTGGAACATGGGTTCAGTGCAGTCACAAATGTGATTACTAAAAGCAGAAACCGACTACAAATAGCTAATTACGATGATTTGAAAAATCTGGTCACAAACACAGTGTCAAACATTAATCAGTTGATAGCAGTGTACCATTGTAACGAGGAATTCGTTACAGGTTCCTTTATTTTGATTAATTTAATTTAATTTGTGTAGTTCTCTTAAACTTTAAATTATAACCTTAATTTTAATCTTAAATCTGCTAGTTATGTTTCCTTTCCTTATCTGATAGTAATTTATTTTTTTCCCAGGCTCTTAGTCATGGGAGGTCTCTGTAACCTTTAAGTCCGTTCGGTCGGTAATTGAGAATAGCCTATCTTCTAACATCTGGCAGTGCAATTTGCCGTCTTATATTCTTTAAGTCTTTGTCAGCTAGGTCCCCTAATTGCTACCCTCGTGTCCACGAAATAAGATGTCTTTTCTTCCCTGTTTCCGTGTTTGTGTTAACAGCATTGATGGGTCTTTTTAATGCTAAAGGCTCCAGTTTCCCTTTTCCGCGCCTGCGGCGAACATAATTTATTACGAGTATCTTGCATGGGAAACAGTTTTTCTCTGAACAGGCGTTTGGGCTTCGCGCTGCTTGACCAGCTCCTCTGATTGGTTAAGCTCAGCCAGTCTCGGCCAATGAAACTCCTTAAAAGGGTTCTTCTGGCATTTTCTTCTGGCAAGAGGAATGTGGTACTAAAGGTATCCAGTTTTGGCGATGCTTCGCGTATTTTATTTTATGGACACAAGGTGTTGGCAACGTGTTGAGGCGCTGTTAAGGTTGTCTTTCTCCTCTCCCTTCTGCACGCCTTGGCGAGATTGGTTGTACGGCAACCCTTCTCTCCTTGCGTTGTCCAGGGCTAAAAAAAAAGAGATGCGATGCAGAGATTCAGAATTGCTTGGTAGATAAAAACTTGCTCTAAGAGACCCTGAGCCGGGCTTTCGGTCCTTTTTGGTTTGGCCGTGGCTTGGTGAGGGGGATGTATTTTTTATTGTCGAATAGTGAGTACGAGTGTATTCTATTGATCTGATATTTGTGTATATATACTTTAAAAAGGAAATTCCTTCAATACTATTATTTTATTTTTGATGATCTTCTAATAAGTGGTCGTGTAGACCTGTAGCTCTTTTCTAGTATGTAGTATTACGTTTATTTGTTCCTGTTATAATTCAGTAGTCAAGAAATATTTCATATTTTTATCAAGAAAATAAAAACTTTTTTTTCTACCAACAAGTCGTTTTTGAAGAAGTTTTCTTCCTCAGTAATTATTTTTATAAAGAGTAGTTGTGAGCAGCTTCCAAACCTGTGATAATTCAATCCTGCGGCACAATGATCTTCAACGTTTGTTTCCTCAGCAAATCTTGTACTTCCACTATGCAAAATCTTCCGGTTCTCTACTTGTAATGTACCATCGCTAATATTTTTCTTGAAGAACCATTTACGGCTACAGTTGAATGAAGATTTTTCTCCGTAAGAGACGGACTTGCGTCTTAAATGCTCCGGCCTGCCTTGACGAACTGTCATTTCTACATCTTAAACGATAGACAAATCTTCATTTTTTTAAAGAACTTTCGTGCTGTGAACATTTCTGGTGTACTTCATCTTTCACTCAACAGAACAAAGGTCCTTCGAGCTAAAAACATTTGACTCTACCAAAATAGTGACCGTATACAATTAGTGAGTGTACCCAAAAAGTACAACTGTACAGAAATTCACTCCAATAGTACAGAAATGGTTCCGTCAATTTCATTGTACAGAACTTCAACATCCTCCATATCTCATTGTACAGAAATGGTGCCTCCTCTCTACTGTACAGAAATGGTGCGCAATGACCAGTGCTGCTCTCAACTTCATCAATTGGTATGCTTCATTTTAATTCATTATTTATCATTTGTTAAATATTCTTCACAATTTTTTTGAAATGTTTAATTGAAATTTTATACTTACAATATTGGTATTATAAGTACAATCCAACTGTTACAGTAAATATGAATTTTTAGTGTATATTCAGTATATTTTTCATAATAATCTAGTTTTTGCAAATTTACTTTTACTTGAATGGTAGTATTTATAAAATTGTGATTTATATTTTTCTTCTCATTTTGTGTAATACTTTAAAGTGCACTTTTAACTCTTTTCACATTTTGTGATTATAAATTTTTTTTCTCTTTTTATGAGAAATACTTAAAAGCATGGCTACAAAAAATTCATTTCCATGCAGCCTGACACCATTTGAGGGTGATGTAGAGTTATTGGAGTTCTTTTTCGAACAAGTAATCGACATAAAGGAATTTAATAAGTGGTCTGAGCAACAAGCTTTGACTTTTTTAAAATCCAAACTTACAGGCAATGCTCTTAAATTTTTTGTCAGTTCGGCTGATGCTAAAGGTTGTACATCTATTTTACAACTGAAACAGATTTTCGTTGATTTTTTTAAACCTGCAACCACACATTCTTTGCGTGTAGCAGTAGATAATATTAAATTGTTGCCTGATGAAACAATCAGAAATTTAGCACACAGGCTTGATAATCTTGTAAGGAAAGTGCACCCATCTATCACTGAGAAAACTCAGTTAGACTCTATAAAATTTTCACATTTGCTAAATGCTTTGCCTGCCAGCCATAAATTAAAAATTTTGGAGTCTGGTTTGGATAATTTTGATGAGGCGGTTGCTAAAGCTCAACTTTTGCAGGATATCCATATTCAATCTGAGATTTTGGTTCCATCTACCTCTTCTCAGCCTTCATATGATCAATTATTAGCTGAAGTTAATTATTTAAAAACTCAGATAGTTGAAATTAAAAATCCTACCAATAATACTTCTTCTCCTGCCAAAAATGAAAATGCTAGAAATCAGAATTTTAGAGCACGCAGACAAAATTTCAGGCCATACTCCAAAAGTTTTAGGCCAAGTCCAGTTAATAGAGTGCAAATCAAATGTAATTACTGTGGCCGCTTGAACCACTTAATGAAGAATTGTTATCAGTTTAAGAGAGTATTAGCTAATAGAACAAACCATAACCAATATAATCGTGGTAGAGGTCAGGTTAGACCTAATTCTCGTAATAATAGCCATGGGAATAATAATATGAACCCTAGAGCAAATGTTTTTGTGCCATCAAATAATCCTAGTAATAATTTAAACTAGAGATGGAGTGTCATAACACTGGGATTATGAACTCCTATAAAAATTCTGCCAATGAGTATTCTCAGTACTTTAATGACAATGTTACTAATATTAACTGCCCGAATGATGATATTTCTGTTTATTCCTTACCTCTGGTGTATGTATATTTAAAAGATAATGTCCTAATGTCACTGTTAGATTCTGGCTCGAGTTTGTCATTGTTTGATTTAAATACATTTAATTCAATGAAATCACAACTTAAATACAGAATAATCTCTAGAGCTGTAACCATTAAAACCCTTAACTCTACTCTACAATATTCTGCTTGTGTTGAATTGCCTATCAAATTCTCCAGGAAGTCATTTAAACACACCTTTTTCTTAACAGATCTGTCAACATCTAAATTCAATATCTTAATTGGGTATGACTTTCTCAACAAATACAATGTAATACTAGATCATAAACTAAATGCAATTAAAATTAACTCTGAAACCATACCTTTTATTCAAAATTCCTTTGATAATTCTGTTCATTTCAATTCAACCATCACTGACTCACCTAATCTTAATACTAAGAGTAATCATAATATTGAACCTAATAATAATAATCTGAGAGATAATTCTACTAATTTTTGTGATACTGCACCAGAGAACTGTTCTTCCAACTTCAATGACAAAATAAGTATGCATAATGATTTTGCTGATAATGTTGATATCTCTTCTACTGCACAATGTTTTAATTTATATGCTGATAATGTACTTGTGAATGATAATTTATGTGTGAAAAATGATAAAGGTAATGAAGTTGCATCTAATGTAGTTATGGTATGTGAAAAAGTTATCTTAGAATGTGACGATAGTCAATATGTTAAGGTGAAAACCCTTACTAATTTCAATGAAGCTCTTTTTCTACCAAATTCTAAACAATTTATTTGTCATCCTTCATTACATAAATTTGAAAATACTTGTCAGGAACCTATTTTAAATCACTTTTATATATTTATTGAAAATAGGGATGCTAAACAACTTCATTTGAGTAAAAATTCCATAATAGGAAATATGTGTGATTTTGACCTAATTGACAAACCTCCTATAAATTCTAATGTTGAGAATAATACTCCTTCTGATTTTGATTTTTCTTGTAATTCTTTGGAACATGTTGTCAACTTTATTTCTACTACTCCTGAGATTCTGAGTAAGCGAAAAGAAATGCTTTCTTCATCTGACTTCAAATTAGACCATTTGTCGTGTGACCACAAACAACATAAATATTTTGTTATTAAATATTTTGTTAACTAATTATGCTGCCTTTTCTAAGGATTTGTCAACCTTAGGGCACACTGATAGAGTTAAACCTCACATTTCCTTAACTCAAAATTTTCCTATTAGGACTCTTCCTTTCCCTATTCCTCAAACCTTACAGCAAACTGCTTTGGACCAACTAAACGAAATGCAGAGTGCAGGTATTATTGAACGAGGTAATTGTGAATGGGCATGTCCAATGCTCATGGTTAAGAAAAAATCTCTTGATTCTTCTGCCCCACCCACCTTTAGGCTTGCATTAGATCTTCGTTTGTTAAATTCAGTCATAAAATCTTCCTCCTATCCCCTCCCTAAAATTTCAACCATAATCTCTAATTTGTCAAAATTTAAATACTTCTCCACCCTTGATTTCGGAAACGCCTATTGGCAAATAGATCTTCCTAAAGATCTCCAAAAAATTGTAGCATTCACTACTCCGTTTGCGTCATATTTTTCTAAACGTATTCCTTTTGGTCTTAAAACAGCGGCAAGTACCTTTCAAAATTTAATAGATAATGTTTTAGAACAAGTAAACCTGCCAGGTCTCTTTGCATATCAAGACGATTTAGTTATTGGTGCTAATTCATTTGAGGAATCTCTGTCCAAAATTGCTAAATTGCTTGAAGTAATTTCAAAATTTAATCTGACTTTATCTCCGCACAAGTGCTCATTTCATAAGACAACGATTGATTTTCTTGGTTTCCATATTAAAGATAATGCTATATTTCCTATTGATAATAACATCACTAAAATAACTGCTTTTCCTGTGCCTACGTCTAAACGACAAGTAAAACGCTTTTTAGGAGTTTGTGGTTTCTATCGTTCACTTATTCCAAATTTTGCTGCACTTACTCAACCGTTAATTGACATCACTTCACCTAAGGTTAAATTCATTTGGTCTCCTTATCTGCAAGAATGTTTCAATAACCTTCAGTCCATTTTCTTTTCCAAACCCTTTGTCAAACTACCCATGTGGGATCAGAATTTTTATTTGAACACTGATGCATCAAATTTGGCAATTTCTGGTATTTTGATGCAGAAGTTTGATGATAAGTTATTACCTATTTCATATTTTAGTAAATCTCTTACAAAAGGTCAGAAAAATTATTCCACTCTCAAGAAAGAATTATTTGCACTTTATATGTCCATCATTGCATTTAAGTATTACTTATACAACAGAACTTTTACAGTGTTAACTGATAGCAAACCTCTCATCAACTATAAGCATACTTCTTCTCCTACTGATATTGTTACTAGATGGTTACTCGAAATGAGTGAATATTCCATCATTTATGAACATATCCCTGGTAAACTTAATGTTTTGGCAGACTATTTTTCTCGCCTCACTTGTGACCCTCCTTCTCAAAATTTAGCCACTAATCCTGAAATTATTAATAGTGAGGATGTTCTTCCTATAACTACTGTTAATGCTTTAACTACTGACCCTATTCAAAATCATCCAGCAATTCCCATCACTAATGACCCTCCTATGGATATCTCCATATCCACATTTTTGGCAGAACAGAGTCGGGATTCAAAATTGATCAAAATTATTAATTATCTAAATCAACCCAACTCTGCTAAGTCTTCTAAATTCACCGATTATTATATTCATGATGATTCTAAATTATTATGCTGGGATAAAACTAATACCAATACTAATTCTCATATTATTGTTGTTCCTCACTCTTTAAAATTTAAAGTTCTTAAAATTTGTCATGTGTCTCATTTTGGCATAGAAAAGACATATGATTTTGTAAAAGCTCGTTACTTTTGGCAAGGTATGTATGTTGATACAGTGAATTTTGTAAAATCTTGTCACCTTTGTTCTCTTAATAAGCCTCACACCATTGTATCAGCACCTTTTCAGGCTAATCCCATTCCCACTTTACCTAACGAGGCTGTGTCTATGGATATTCTTGGCCCTTTTAAAAATAATGCTTATGTTTTGACCATAATTGATCTTTTCTCGAGGCATTTAGAGCTTTTTCCTCTTGTCAAAATTACAACGGAGGCAGTCACTGAGTGTTTATTAAGTTATGTTTGTAAATTTGGTAGACCTTCTTTAATCTTAACAGATCTTGGTACTCAATTTACATCTGAAATTTTCTCTTCCTTTACTAAAACTATTGGGATTAAATTAAACCATACCACTGTGGGTAACCCTAAGGCGAATGCTATTTGTGAAAGAACTAATCTTTCTGCAAAATCTACAATTAATTGTCTTCTACAGCAAGGTGTTCCTTTTAAACATGCTGTACTTCTTCATCAACATTTGTACAATGGTTCACACCATTCTTCGACTAATTATTCTCCGTTTTTGTTGCATTTTGGTCGAGAGGTTGCACTGATCTTTGATAATTTCTGTTACAAAAAATCTGTCGAACAGCTCGACAAACCTCAATATTTAAACAATTTGTTCAAAAATATGCTTCAGGTACAACAAACGGTTTATCAAAATTTAACTGATAAACGTGTAATTCAAAATAACAAACAACTTCAACATGCTAAGTTACGTGTACTCTCTCCAGGAAATATTGTGTATGTGAAATCTAAAGACAGGTTCAATAAGAAATTCACTGGTCCATATGAAGTTATTAAACGCCACTCTGTAGTTACTTATTCGATAAGACTACTCTCAAATCCTTTGGCTCCTCTTACTAAAATTCATATTGATCGTCTCCATTTTGCTCCTGCTAGAAAAGCTCACTTAAATGAATCTTCTTCTGCTCCTTTAATGATTAAAGTTTCTCCTCCTCAGCAAAATAGGTATTTCTTGAGGTCTACAGTTTTACAGTGATTTTTTTTTTGGTTGTGTGTTAGGAGAGCTCCCTAATATCACTTCTTTCTTTCCTTCCAATGCTGGCGTTGTGTAGGATATTTTTTTTCCCCACTGTAATTTTGTTTCTTTGAGTATATTCCTTTTGCCAACATTATTCAAAATTCTAAAATTGTACTGCTCTCTGAATGTTTACAATTGTTTCTTAATAATGTAAGCTTCTATTAACTAGTTCCAACACTTAATGTTGAGTCACTTGATATGGAAAACCTTAATATGGTCAACTAATGTTAAATTAAGTTTAATGCTTCAATTGTTCTAAAGAAAAGATTAATTTTCATTCTGTTCCTTTCATACCTGTCAAATTCTTGCTTCATCAACATATGATTTCAAGGTTATAAGTTGTAACTTAGGTATAATTTTGTTATGAAATACTTCAACAGAGATAATTCTCTAATGTAATCAACTTCATAGTGATATTATCACTTATTAGTGTAATATGTTGCACATTTTGCTTCATCCATTGGTTTACTTTTATCAATGTTATAATTTTTGTTTTGCTTAGATATTTTGTTTGATTTGATGTTTGTATTTGGTTGTTATAATGCAACGATGGCTGAAAATATTGGTATAAGGCATTAGCATTAGCATTAGCAAATAACAACTGTATTAGTATAATTTAGCAAATAACATCTGTATTACTATGGTATTGACATATTTTTTATTACTCTTCACTGAAAATTTTTTTTTGCCTTGACACAAATTTCTTTTGGTATTACCTGAGAATGTTATCAGTCACTCATTCAATTGGTAAGATTATGCTTGTACATATTACATGGTGTATATTAATGGTATTAAAAAGTCAGTATCTTCTATTTAAGTTTGTTGAAAAAACAAGGTATCAATGTAAACAAATGATAGGAACCAAATAATTCCATATCAACTCTATGGACATTCATGTATTTTAATATATCCTATCAAGATCTTTCTTTCCTATATTTTGTTGTGTTTAAATATTACAAGCAAACTTTATTGTATTTATGTGTAAAATCCCTAATACTTAACTGAACTATATTTTATGTGTTTTATTTTTTGTTATTTTTTTTTATACCTCACTTTGTCAATTTTTGACAAGTTATCTTATACCGACTATGACTATCCTATACTTCATGTTCACTACTACCTTCCCTCTTTTTTTTTGAGTGCAGTTAGTTCCATAGCCCTAAATTTTTTTGCAATGTAGTGAGATGTACGCTAGTTCTGCAAACCACTTTCATTTTTATTTTTCTATTATTTTTACTTTTCAGTTTTCCCCTAGTGTAATATTACTACTTTGTTGTTTTCTATTATTTTTTTTGTAAAATTAAATTTCCATGCGCAAGATAGAAGTCACCAACCTTATTGGGACAGTATCATATACTTTCTTTTGGCCAAGGAATTTTATGTGATTCAAGCTCTGTCTTGGTATAGGATGATCTTTTGATCAAGTTTAATTTTATTTTTAACCCTTCACTTGAAGTTAGGAATTTACTTAAGGCTAGGTGTCCTAGTCATTCTTCCTTTTGCACAGCTTTCCCCCTTGAGTGGAGTCTGTCTTGGTGCATATATTTTGTTAGGTTTCAGGTGTCATAATCCTTCGCGGAAACATTACTGATCCTAATTTACCTAATTTTGACTTTTTTTATTGTTTGTACCCAACTGGTCACTTTTAAACTTTGACAGTTTGTGGTTACATTCTTATGCATTCACTTTTCATTTTTTTAGCTCACACTTAAAGCATGTACATGTGCATAAACAAGATAAGGTTTATGTTTTTTTTTTATTATATTATTAGCTATGAGCATTTTGGCCATATAGCATATTTAGTTGAGTGACATATTTTTTTCCTTCCCCTTGTGGATTTTTTTATATATTACTAATTAAGTAACTGTCAAGATTCGAATTCCCATACCTCTGGTAGGTTAAGTTGCCGCAATAGACTTCTTAGAATCATCGTCTATGTTTCGTGGGAATTCTTGTTAGTATTGTTACGACAATTATGTTTGTTTAGTTCACTCTGTGTGTAGCAATTTTGATGCATATTAATAGATATGACATCTTATATATTTTTTTTTGAATGCAAATGGATATTACTTCCAATTTTTTAGTATGAATATATGATATTCTACATTGAATATTAATAAAATAACATCCAATATTTTGATTATTAGTGGATATGAGATCCAATCTTCTTCAATTAGATATATTGAACTCATCATTCTTTGGTAAGACCAAATTAACTTACCTTCTTGAAATGATATGAAATTTCAGGTGTTTAATTTATTTTGTTGACTATGATATGCAACTATAAGTTTAATTAGTACAAATGTACATAAAAATTTTAAGGTAATGTGTTACGCCATTTTTTTGTCAAGCATTAATCACTACTATTTTTGTAAAATTCACCATGCTTGTATGAATTACTATCTTTGTATTGATACTACATTTATAATATCCTTATATATTACTTTTTCCCTTTGTATTCACTATATGTATTTTATATGAAATTTTTTTTTGAGATCAAATGTGTCTCACGTATTATGTATGCTATTGGTTTTTCCACAAATTAATATGTGGTGATTTGTAAATTTTTTTTCATCTCTGGACAGGGGAGAGTTCTGTAACGAGGAATTCGTTACAGGTTCCTTTATTTTGATTAATTTAATTTAATTTGTGTAGTTCTCTTAAACTTTAAATTATAACCTTAATTTTAATCTTAAATCTGCTAGTTATGTTTCCTTTCCTTATCTGATAGTAATTTATTTTTTTCCCAGGCTCTTAGTCATGGGAGGTCTCTGTAACCTTTAAGTCCGTTCGGTCGGTAATTGAGAATAGCCTATCTTCTAACATCTGGCAGTGCAATTTGCCGTCTTATATTCTTTAAGTCTTTGTCAGCTAGGTCCCCTAATTGCTACCCTCGTGTCCACGAAATAAGATGTCTTTTCTTCCCTGTTTCCGTGTTTTTGTTAACAGCATTGATGGGTCTTTTTAATGCTAAAGGCTCCAGTTTCCCTTTTCCGCGCCTGCGGCGAACATAATTTATTACGAGTATCTTGCATGGGAAACAGTTTTTCTCTGAACAGGCGTTTGGGCTTCGCGCTGCTTGACCAGCTCCTCTGATTGGTTAAGCTCAGCCAGTCTCGGCCAATGAAACTCCTTAAAAGGGTTCTTCTGGCATTTTCTTCTGGCAAGAGGAATGTGGTACTAAAGGTATCCAGTTTTGGCGATGCTTCGCGTATTTTATTTTATGGACACAAGGTGTTGGCAACGTGTTGAGGCGCTGTTAAGGTTGTCTTTCTCCTCTCCCTTCTGCACGCCTTGGCGAGATTGGTTGTACGGCAACCCTTCTCTCCTTGCGTTGTCCAGGGCTAAAAAAAAAGAGATGCGATGCAGAGATTCAGAATTGCTTGGTAGATAAAAACTTGCTCTAAGAGACCCTGAGCCGGGCTTTCGGTCCTTTTTGGTTTGGCCGTGGCTTGGTGAGGGGGATGTATTTTTTATTGTCGAATAGTGAGTACGAGTGTATTCTATTGATCTGATATTTGTGTATATATACTTTAAAAAGGAAATTCCTTCAATACTATTATTTTATTTTTGATGATCTTCTAATAAGTGGTCGTGTAGACCTGTAGCTCTTTTCTAGTATGTAGTATTACGTTTATTTGTTCCTGTTATAATTCAGTAGTCAAGAAATATTTCATATTTTTATCAAGAAAATAAAAACTTTTTTTTTCTACCAACAAGTCGTTTTTGAAGAAGTTTTCTTCCTCAGTAATTATTTTTATAAAGAGTAGTTGTGAGCAGCTTCCAAACCTGTGATAATTCAATCCTGCGGCACAATGATCTTCAACGTTTGTTTCCTCAGCAAATCTTGTACTTCCACTATGCAAAATCTTCCGGTTCTCTACTTGTAATGTACCATCGCTAATATTTTTCTTGAAGAACCATTTACGGCTACAGTTGAATGAAGATTTTTCTCCGTAAGAGACGGACTTGCGTCTTAAATGCTCCGGCCTGCCTTGACGAACTGTCATTTCTACATCTTAAACGATAGACAAATCTTCATTTTTTTAAAGAACTTTCGTGCTGTGAACATTTCTGGTGTACTTCATCTTTCACTCAACAGAACAAAGGTCCTTCGAGCTAAAAACATTTGACTCTACCAAAATAGTGACCGTATACAATTAGTGAGTGTACCCAAAAAGTACAACTGTACAGAAATTCACTCCAATAGTACAGAAATGGTTCCGTCAATTTCATTGTACAGAACTTCAACATCCTCCATATCTCACTGTACAACCATGTTCATCCTTCTCATTAGGTTTAGTTTTAATGTTATTCGTAATACAACTTTTTCGCCATAATATTTTCCTTTTCTGTGTCTAGTGCGAATGTTACTATGGTTGGTTTAAATAAATGTTTTATAATATCAACTTTCACGGTGCCTTATTTACAGAATCTTGCTATACTATGCTGAAGGACATGGTAGAATTACAGATACATAAAATGAAGCAAATTTGTCACTGCATCTCTGTCCCAGAGGGGTATTCAGTCATTTCTTTTGTGTTTCTGAAGAGGAGAAGGTAAGCCAAACAAGTTTGAAAACCAAATAAGTTGGGAAGTTACCCTTCTCCCACCTCTACAAAACAAAAGTCAAGGACTAATCGGCTTACAGGTATAACGTGCTCATGTCCGGCGTAGACATGAGTGTATTCAGTGGTACTTGTCAGGATTCCCTCCGAAGACTCTCAATACCGCATCCAAACGTGCTAACCACTCCGAGAACCGAGACACTGATGTTGAAAAATTACGTAAAGCTTTTAGTATAGTAATATCATGGTTTTTCCTTCTGCTTGTTAAGATTTCATTTCACTACGTGCTTGTGAATGCTGCAGCATGTCGTTATAATAAGCAAAACCAGTATGATTTTCATCAACACATTTTAGGGAGATCGGAGAGGAAAATTTAAAATAAAGACACATTTTAAATTTTTATGCTTAGAATACACTTTAGAGCTTCTAAATAACTACAATTATTAATTTTGAAGGAAAGTATGAATGTCTAAGATTAGAAATATTTTATATATTGGATATTTCAAGTTATAGTTTGCTTGATTTTTAAACTCCACACTACACTGCTGGAAGTTCGAAGCCCAATTTGTCTATTCCTTTTCTTATTTCCTTTTTTCAATTCAGAAGTTAACCACATATGTGATAAGGAGCATGATAAATTTATTGCTTGTAAAACTTCTACATGGAAAGCATTTTAGAAAGAAGTGTGATATCTGAGTAAGTCACTTTACAGAAGGTAAATTGTGTTTAGAAGGGATTTTGCCTAATCAACCTGTAACAGAAAAATAATTATATAAAAAAATGAAATGATGGAAGATTCTTTTTTTTTTTTATTTTGCGTCTCAGTTTGCACTAAATAACAAATACTAACGTGTATAATTTTTAAAGCGGAAAAGTTATATAATAAAATAAATGAACAATATATACAGTCGGACCCCATTATAGCGAACCCGGTATATAACGAACTCACGGATATAACGAAAGAAAATTTTGGTCCCGCATTTTTCGTATTGTATTTAATGCTAATTTATCCTTTTATATATAGCCTCCGAAATCTTAAGAATCAGCGATAACAAACCTCTTATTACTACCGATGATTTTTTAAAAAGTATGTTGAAGAAGCAAAGAATGTTGAAGATACAACTAATGTTGAAGAAGCAAAGAATGATGAAGAAGAAGATGTGGAAGATTTACCTATCGCGATGTGGATTGAAAAGCACAAGATTTCATGCTTCGCAGATTGCATATATGAAGTTGTTCGAAACATGTGATGATGAAGTCATTGAATTTGAAAATTCGACTGATGAAGATATTGAGGAAGAAATTAAAATGAATCATTCTGAAATCAAAGATTCTGCATCTGGTGCTGATGAAGATGCGCACATAAAAGGCAAAATCCCCACCATCTCAGATGCAAAAGCAGCGATGCGTGTAATTAATAAGTTTTTGTCTACACAAACACTGAAAGAGAAAATTTTGGAGTTATTTGATGTATAGGGCAAAGAAATTCATAAAAAGTTTATGAAATCGACATCACGTCAGCAGAAGATTACCGATCATTTCTGTATCAAAACAGTGAGCAATAATTAAAGGTAAAATGAATTTATTTTCATTTGTCTTAATTTTTAGTTATTTTGATTAGCATTGTGTCACTTTAATGTAATTAATTCTGGTCAATTTAAATCATTAATGATCATTTTTAATAGATTTTATCATTTTTTAATATATCATTCTTCAATACACATAGCAACTAATGACTTATACGCAGTCGGGGTACGACTGTGTATATATATATATATATATATATATATATATATATATATATATATATATATATATATATATATATATATATATATATAAATATAAATATAAATATATATTGTCTGTAGAATATTTTTAAATAACTTATTTATTTAAATCTTTTGTGAAGAATAAAATGTACAATTCATTATTTCACATTTTGAGAAGAAAAAAATGGATAACAATACCATATCGATGCGAAAAATAATTGTAAAAAAGTTTTCTATTATATAGTTTTTGAAACTACCAAATTTTCCAGTTCATTAGCACAGTAAACAGACCCTAGGATTCAATCTGTTTTATTTAACTAGGGAAAATATAAAGCGCATCTGTGAATTTCTTTCGAGACTTCTATTTTACTCTCCATTAATTTTATTTTTTGGCACATTTGAATGAATGAGAAAGTTTTAGAAATTAAGGAAGGAACTTCAAGGTTCTTTTCTAAGTTTGAAAAAAGAGACGTACTTTAAAAAAAGTTTCAAAAATTTAAAAATCTTTTTTTAATTTTATCTGCAGAATATTTTAATAAAGTTTAAGACATTATTGGTAATTTAAAATATAATACATGGGTGTTTTTTTAACGATTGTAAAATCTTTGCACAATTATACACATGATAAATGCAAGTGAATTACGTGATGTTTATAGAAAAAAATTATATATTTTTTTTACTTCTCTATATGATGGCCTTATTTGAATAGTGGTCCAAATCCACTTTTTGAAAAAATGGAGTTAGACTCACATACATGTTCATACAAGTCATTTCTATCTTATTTTTAAACGTGCACATCTAGCTTACTTCTGGTGCCAACAGAGTGCATTACAAATCCGAATTCAAAAGTCATTTCTCAGCACTCTTCTCACTAGCATTAGACTTGTAGGCTCTGTATCTCAAAATGAAAACAATGGAGTTGGACAACTATTCAAAAAAGCCTTCATATATAAAAATGTATGTATGTATGTATGTTCCAGGTTAACTCTGGAACATCTGGAACAATTTTAACTAACCTTCGTACACATTATTAGACTTACAATCGGGAAAAAATACTTTAGTGGTAAGACATCCCTAGCACCCTTATCTGTGGGGTTAGTACGGGGTAGCTAGTGAAAATAATCTAAAACGACTGATATCAGTGTCAAATCTATAGCTTTCGGGATCGCTGAGATGTAAAGAGACACTCCCGATGCCGTTTAAGAGCAAGTTCACTCCCCATCGTCATGGGGTAAGGGGAGAGAAATAAAAAGTCTAAACTGACCGAGTGCAGTATGGTATCCATAGTTTTCAGGGTCGCTGAGCTGATTAGGTGACACTGCCGATGGCATTTAAGCCCAAATTTTGTGGACCCTTAGGATGAGGGTGGGAATGAGATAAAATTTGAAAAAAAATGGCAGTGTCGAAATATATATGAAGGCCTTATTTGAATAGTGGTCCAACTCATTTTGAGATACAGATGGAGGTGTACCGGCTTAAAAATAAGAAGAAAGGACTTGTATGAGCATGGAAGTGGGGATAACTTCCTTTATTTTAGGTGGAGTTGGACCACTATTCATATAAGGCCTTAATATATATATATATATATATATGTGTGTATGTGTGTGTGTGTGTATGTGTGTCTGGGGGTGATGGCAGAAGCGCTATGCTAATTGCACATCAGAAACCACTATTTCGTCACGGACGAGAGAACGCACGTGAGTATAAATACTCTGCTTTCAAACTCGCAGAGCGAGAGATCATTAGCAGATCAGCTGGTAGGATTTGTAACGTTGCTTAAGGTTTCATTAAAGGTCTTTATATATTGTTGATATTTTGAGTGTTACCCAGCATTTGACATGAACACCAGCCCCTTCAGTGGCCCTTCTGAATATCTCTTCATATATATATATATATATATATATATATATATATATATATATATATATATATATATATATATATATATATATATATATATATATATATAATCAAATAATCAGTGTTTATAAAAAACCATTAAATCTCCACCATGTTCACTAAATTTAATTCATATTCTAGAAAAATTTCATTATTTTATATATAAGAAAAAATAATGGGGACTTACTGGAAGATAAAACATTTAATATCATGCTTTAAAATTTTTTTCTGTTTCCCGTGTCCTTTCTGTACCTAGGAATTCAGTAATTCTGAAGCGTTTGGAAAGGTTTATAATGCAAATAATTTCAAGTCAGAAATTGTGGTTGTTACACAAAACTTTGACGTTTTATTTTCTCTGGAGAAACTTCTATTTGCTCAAAATGTGTGCTAAATTTTACATATCAGCATAAGTACACCAACTAGAAAATCTGCGCTTAAAGACCTCTCATGGAAGGAGACACCTGATTCTTCTCTAGTACATGTTAAAAAATATTTTTAAACGTGCATATTTGCATCTATTTTCTAATTAAAATAGTTTTACATGTTTATTTTTTTATTATGGCAAAATTATTTTGACATCTTATGAAATTTCTACATTTTATGGAAAACTGTAAAATGATTCATCAGAATCAAGTATACTGTGGGCAGCTCACAAATAGCTAAATTTTATGGTACCTCTTCTTTTGGTGACATAAGATGTTATAACTTTGTTAAGGAATCATTTGAACATATTTTTGGTGTTCATAACTAATTATAAACAAAGCAAGATTCCGTTCTTGATATTAATTTCTTGTAAGAAATTTATATATTCCTAGATGGAGCAATATTCCTAGGTGAATGTGATACATTATTTTTCTGCAATGATTTATCGCTGGAATATATGAGCTTACAGTAAGTAATAGTAATATATGGGGTACATTTCTTTAGCACATAGTCTCCTTCTCGATTCAAATATGTGTCCCAGAGCTTCACTAAATTCTGGATATCCTGAGTGATAAAAGTCCGTGGTTGTCTGCGGAACCAGCATTGACTGTCATCCTGGACCTCTGAATCATTAGCGAACCGGTGACCCTTGAAACCCTTCTTCAGTAGGCCGAGGTGTTGTAGTCTCAGAGCAACATGTCGAGTCTATAGGAAGGATGGTGTAGGAACAGCAAATCTTATCTACGGCAAGAGTTGATTCCATGGTGATGGCCATGTGTGCTTGAGCAGGTCTCGACAAGTTCCGTGATCAAGCGGCAAGTTCCGTGACATACACTGATGCCAATACATATCCTTCAAACGAAGATACATTTTGGACTATCCTATACCTTCTGCTGTAGAAAATTGAATGAACTTTCGATGGGCCTGTTTCGAAGAATTTTTTTCACGACTGAAAGAAATCATCTTACTTATGCACTTGAAAATAACACACTCACAATATCCAACTACAAAAGCTATGCTTCGTGACATAACGTTGCCATTTACCGGTGCAAACGCAAATATCTGAGTATTTAACTACTGTCACTAATACAAAAGTCTCAATTTCATTAGGGCCGCCTTTGTACATAAAAATGTATAGGGAAAATGTTACTTAAAAATATTTCAGATATAAGCAAATTATTTTACTCATATAGGGTAGCTAGGTATATAAATGACTATTTCTTTAAATTCTTTTCGAAAAGTATCTTTATGGCATTTCTATTTGTCGAAAAAAAAAATTAATATCCCCTTTTAGTACGTTTTTTTACAGATCCCTTTTTATACAGAAGGGAAGGGAAAGGAAAAATAAATAAATATTTTTCATTTCTTATATATTCAGTTCTTATATAAAGCAGAATTATATAAATAAATTAAAAATAGTAAATTTTCGCATTGATATTCGAAAAGCCATGTTTTTAGATATATAAGTAGCAAATCTGAGAGATATATACAAATCTCCTAGACATCCTATAATTTTTCATCCTTTTTTATAAATTTTTGTAAAAATTTCTGAAATTTTAGTAAATACCTAAGATGAAAACTGAAATGTTACTACAAGCAGTATAAGAAAAGTAAGCATTATACTCGTTAATTCTCAAAAATGTCCTTTAGAATTTCAAGTCTTCATAAAATGCATTTTATAAAAAAATATTCCATAGGATTTTTTATGTCTTGCTCAAGAGATGTAGGAGGGTTGTTTTTGCTCTATATGTTTCATACCTATAAATTTTTACTAAAACAGTCTTTAGTTACCTGCAACCTGTTTTGACTGGAGTGTCACTTTCAATACTCTAATTTCATTCAACATATAACAGAAATTCAAAGAAGTTCAAAGGCACACAAAAATACTTACAATAAGTAAAAAAACATATTATATTGAACAAAAATACACTGGAAAACGGTATTCGTAGATAATTCATAGATTTATTAATAATGAAATTTAAAAGTTACGTATAAATGAGTTATAGAATCTTCTATTATATATTCGTAGAGACATGGTGTTCAGTTATTGTTTTAAATTATTCATTTGTATCACAAAAAATCTTACAATAAGTAAAAAAGCATATTATATTGAAAAAAAGTACACTGGAAAGAGGTATTCGTAGATAATTTGTATATTTATTTATAAATGAAATTTAAAAGAAACATACAAATGAGCTATAGAATCTTCTATTATATATTCGTAGAGATATGATGTTCAGTTATGTTTTAAAATTATTCATTTGTAACTATCAACAATCCCGAATACTCAGTAATTTTTTAAATTTATTTTAGTACGTGTTATAATGATTTCTAAACGCATTTAATAAGCAATTTAGTTTTATGATGACATTTACAAAGTTTTGAGTGATTTTCGTGTCTATACGGAATTTATTTCCTTTATATACATGTGAATATTGTAAAACATGTCAAAAGTATAAAATGGTAAATAAGTGCGATGTATTAGGAATTTAATCTCACCGTAATATAGGTTTAACATTATCCCAAGCTGTTTTGCAACTGAAATTCACTCAAGGAAAATTAGTTCTCAGAAAAAATAAAAAAGTAAATGAACAGGAAGTAAACAAAAACAAAAAAGTAAATAATTCTTATTTCTTTTGAATTACGTAAATGAATTAAAAAGTGTAGTATATCTTTAAATTTATATCTAAAAATCCCTGTATATAAATAGCAAAATCTGAGATATACATCCAAAGTTTCTACAGAATCCCTAAAACTACGACATTACAATTTTTTTCTAAAATCTTAGTACAAAGTCCTGAATTCTGAGTAAATATGTAAGAGGAAAACTGAAATGTCAGAACTAGTGGCATAAGAAATACTTCTTACGTAATTCTCAAAAATGGGCATAATTCCTAAAAACGTTCTTTTAAAGTCTTTAATAGAAACTACATTTTATATGCGAAAATTCCATAAAAATTTTATAAGCATCATTGAAGGCATGTGAAACGTTTCTCTTCTGTCTCTATTTAATGCCTATAATATTTTAACAAAAAAATGTTCACGAGCAACCTCTTTTGAATTAAGGCCATTTAAAAAAAAAAAAAAAAAAAAAAAAAAAAAAAAAAAAAAAAAAAAAAAAAAAAAAAAAAAAAAAAAAAAACATATGAAAGTTACTAGAAATACAGGGTGGTTATAATTAAAGTTCCACTTTGAAATGGTCATAAACGGAAAACTACTGGACCAAATGTTATCAAACTTGTTAATAGTTTAAAGGAGGTCATGGGAATTTCAAAAAAAAAAAGAAAAAACTAGTTCAAAAACTCACCACCAGGGGGGTAATGACGCTGTATGCAATACTGTTAAACGAATTAAGACATGAAGACATCGGTTTAAAATGCGTTTAATCGTTTCTGAAACGTGTTACAAATCATGTTCAATGTGACGTCCACCATTTTCCGGAAGCAAGTTAAATCGCATTACTGCATTCTCAACAGTAGCTGTTAGCATATCAGAAGGAATGTTACAGACATGTCGGTGCATCGCATCTAGAAACAATTAAAAACGTTTCAAACCGATATTTTCCTGTCTTAGGGCCGAATTCAGGCTTCAAAATTCACAAATTAGCGATATGTAAGAAAACGATTTCCGGAATGCGCACACTTTAAATGGTAATTTTGTTTAGGTCAATGTTTCTTAAGGGTATACAAAATGTTAAACACGTGAAACAAAATGTTAAGTTAGATTCCGACCCTTATTTTGTTTAACAATATTGCATAACAACCATTTCCCCCCTGGTGGTGAGTTTTTGAACTTATTTTCGGCAGAAAAGAAATTCCGATGACCTCCTTTAAGCTATTACCAAGTTTGATAACCTTTGTTTCAGTAGTTTTCCTTTTATGACCATTTCGAAGTGGAAGTTTAATTATAACCACCCTGTATTCAAGTTTTGTTAGATCATTTAACAGAAATCAAACGAATTTACAACACGCATATCACTTTTAATTTTTGAAAATGTCCACGTTCGCTATTCCTGGCAGGCGGTTACCAAAATGACTCTTGACTGCGGAATATGCAGTGTGAGGCAGAAAGAATTGCTACATTTCAAAGGTAATAAAAATGAACGGAAGAATTTCCAGAAAAAAGCTTTATGATTTCGAAAAAGTACTTATAATCTAGATTTTCCCACTAGGTTTTGAAAATAACATTACTGAGGCTGTGCCCCTTATATGCGATACACTGTCGAAGCAGTTCTTTAAAGTTTCCCATTAGTCTCTCTGTCATCTATGTATGAATGTCGACAACTTCATCAGGAAGAGCAGACTCACATACTCAGTACGCACATTTTCACGGGTTCAAATGTTCCGAGGACGACCACTTGGTTTCTTAGGTGATACACACAAACTTGCTCTCTCGTTTAGAACCCATCGCAGATTTAGTTATTCTATCAGGAACGACATCCTTTGCATAGAGCCAGAAGCACGTCCTAAACGCCCTCTGTGTCGCGCTTACCGGATCGTTATTTTTAAAGAACGCCTCCATCACGATGTTCTCCGGACGAACTCATGGTGTCTAATGACAACTAGAAAATCCGTCCAAACGGTTGTCTTCTCCTATCTATTGACAACAAGGTATTGACAACATCTTCTGTCTTTAGACAACAAGGAAATTAATCCGAACTGTTGATACATTTCACTCCTTCCTACCCCCACCACTCACATACCAGTGTCCATCAGAAATGTGAGAGTCCACTATGCCACCCCTGGAACATTGGTGAATAATTTGAAGAAATGTTTTAAATAAAGAAAATATCGTAAAAAACAAAATAAAACATATTTGCTGGCAAATCTCTGTTTCGTTTGAACAAAAAATATTTTACATTGAAAACTTATTTCGTTCAACTGAACTTTCACTTTTAAAGATTTTTCTCTTATGATAAACAAAATTATTTTCACAAATAAGTGTTTTTCGATCCCAAACAAATGCATTGTATGGTAAAAAATTTGATTGTGAAACATGATCACTAATTTATTTTATCTTTTGGGGAGGAAGAATGAAACGAAGGTAACCCTACTAATTTAACTTTTAAATATTCTAACTTTCAAATACCTTAATTATCTAGATTTGATTAGCTATTTAAAGCTAAAAGAGTTTAATTCATTGACTTTTAAATCCTTTTAAAAATGATTCCTTTATCTTATCTCAAAAGTAATATTTCCACCTAACAACTTTATAAACTATTTAAACCACATTGTAATTAAGAAAATTCTTCAGTTAATGATTATTTGTAAAATGCTATTACATTAAAGAAATTATATGGCACAAGTTAATAAATGTAACTGATTGTATCCTTTCATTTAAAACTGTTCTGGTTTGGATTTAGAAGTTGTCTTATTTCACTTTATTAAGAAATCTAAATCAAAACCTACATATCCATGTCTGAAACTGACAGAGTTTGCCCTACTGATCAAAATAAAGATTTTTTTTGAAAATAATTACCTTTTTATGCAGAGATGCCTGTAAAAGGATTAAATTTACCCACAGCGCTTCATTTTTATTTCAAAACATAGTTAGAGATGCGTAAAACACTTGCAAAATTTCATAGAAAAATATTTAAAACATGTTTAAACAATTAGGTTTCTCTTATACAAAAATACCTGAAAAATTTTGTTTACTAGAAAATGCCATTTAAATACTACTTCCATTTTTTAAAGCATAGCTTCTAGTTTATTAAATTGTCCATAACTTGTGTTCCAATAACCGCAAAAATAAATGTAAATAAGTTTTAGAATCCTAATAGATTGTATAAGGGTTACTAATATTTTTTAATTGATAGAATTCATGTAAAATTTTAATTTAACAGATGTTCTGATGATAAAGATTTATTTCAGTATTTTACAATAAAAAAATTGTAAAACTAATTTTAAGTTTTAGTGGCCTTGCACATTAAAACTTAAAAAAAGTATCTAATTTTTGCATTCTATGTTTATACTATTTCATAACAATCTTAATAGCCGAAACGGTGTTTCTTAACCAATGTTCCTCGAAATTTGTAGCTATTTTTTTTTTCTTTTTAATCATTTTTATTCAGTAGAAATTATAATTATAATTTATTTTCTTGTCAAAATTTTATGAAACGGGATTATTTTGTTTTATATGACAGTAAAATCTTCATTTGTAACAAATGTCAAAATTTGTAATTATAATGCAAGCATCAATTGTAATGTGACCGTCTATTTTAGTTCAATATCTTCAAACATTATTCTGAGTGGTATAGTATAAAAAATTTAGTAATTAATATTTGTAAACGCAAGAAATGCTTAAAATTGAAAAGCGCAATTAAAATAATTTCAAAGTAGGAAATTCAAAGAAGAAAAAGAAATATATCTATAACCTTTTTCAAGCCTAATAATCCTAAAAATTAAAATAAAGCCTAAAAATTTCAATATTTTACTAAATTACTTGAAAATTAAAGTTCCATAAGGAAAAAAAAATATATTATTCTTTTCTGAGACAGGGCCGCGCTTGGGGAAGGGGGCTGGGGGTGAACTGGGCAACCGCCCAATGCCGCTAAAATTTTGGGCCGCTAAAACTTAGGACCGCCATTTTTATTCCTCTCTGCAACACTTTTCTAAAAGTTACGGGTTTTTTTAAGAAATCCCTCATTTTTCGCGGTTTTTATAATTCAGATTATAAAAAATGTATGTTTCTATTTTTTGAAAAGAACCGTAGAAATAATCTTAGTTGACAAACTACCCATTTGGTTCAAACAATTTCTTGGATATAAAAATGTGATTTATCTTTAATTCAGTTATAGTAAAACCTTGATTATGAATCCCCTTTTTCAATACCAGTTTCTACAATCTGTCAGTCACTACATACAGTCAATTGAAGAATTATAACCCGTTTAGTTGGAATTTGTCAGTTTTCATGGAATATGGACAAACTAAGAAAAACGTGAACATATCTTTGTGAACGAATACTAATACCATTGGGTCAAATGTTTGGTCTATTCAAAGCAAACAATAGACAAAACCAGGGAGTATAAGACAAGTAAGTAAATGCGCTCCATACCTGTTGGGAAGAAAAGGGTCTGAAGGTTGAAGGAGCGGGGTAAACACAAAATGACTATTACTTGTTCTCTTTATCATTATAATGGATTTTATTTCCCACTTCTAGAAAAATTTGAAGTATTACAAAGCAGGTAAAATCAGTATGCTTTGAATACGGATTGTACGCCTGTCCTCCTTGGCACTTATTTCTAATGAAAATGATCTCTAATCATCTTCGGACTTTTCATATATAATGGACAATTTTGCTGCTCAGAAAGCAAGAAAAATTGCTTTATAACTAACAAATTAATACATATAAGTATTTGTTTTAACAATTTACATTTTCTATATCGTGTAAATAATTTTTCCATTGTTTCATTATTCATACAAATTGATTAATTTTATAAATTAGTGGACCAATTGTAATTTCATGTATAATTTTCTTTTACGTCATTACAATGTAAGTTTTTTAGTATCGAAACGTAATGCACTAAATGAAATAATAAATAAAATCAGTAGTAGATGCAGTTTTTTCCGGGGGGGGGGGGAATCGGGGTTGTCTTACAAGATCCATTACGCAGTGTGTAGAGAAATTTGATTGCCAGTAAATGTGTGTCGCCCAGGGCCGCTAAAACACTAAGCACGCCCCTGTTCTGAGACACTGAATAGGTAAAGAACCAATGACTTTTTATTAGAGCATAGGCCTGGTTTCAAATTTCAGTCAAATGTTCGATTCCTACACCTGAAGACTGTAATAAGATAATATAGTGATGTGTGTATATATATATATATATATATATATATATATATATATATATATATATATATATATATATATATATATATATATATATATATATATATATATATATATATATATATATATATATATATTGTTTAATATTACACAGTACATATATGCATTTTTATTTTATGAGTTTTTTGTAAATGTACAAAATTTTTAATATTCAAGAAAATATCTGCTCTATAAAAAAAGCTTAAAAAAAGAAAATTTCTAGCTATAGATATTTAAAAACTTATCTGCATAAATTTGCTTAAACAATTCTATTTTAGCTTAACTTTTGTTTTCGAAATAATTTAATTTAAATAGACGACCATAATTAAATATAAAATATTAGAAATATACTGCCTTTATGGATATGGCCATAAATAATTACTAAAATATGCAACTTTACTTAATTAATCCTGTATAGCCCTACTGATAAAGGAAATGTTAAAATAAATATTAGACTCCGCATCGCCTGAAGGTCATTCATTGCCTCTATATCATTCCAGGAATCTACAAAGATTTAAAAGTTTATGCAGATGTTAACAAATTTTTCTGCATAGCCCGAAACTTGATCAATCAGTTATTCTACACAAACTAGGTTAGAAACAAATCTTTCTTTTCCACGATTTTCATTTACCTCCTTTAGGACAATAAGTGCAATTTATCACTTCCTCCCGTTCTCCCATGAATAGGGGGAGCCATGTGAAGAAAGATGCACATTCAGCTTAGTTAATCAGCTGGGCGGTGAAAGACAAGATTACTTTTCTTGACAGATATTAATCACGCGGCAAATCTGAGGGTGCAAAAGAAATTCCTTGCTTTCAACATCATGAATGCTTAGAAATTTTGCAAGTGCAGTTGTATAAAAGGAAAGAGTTTAGGGCAAAAAGTTACACGAGTTTATTTCACTCTTTATCAAAATTCTCTCTATCTGGTTCTATTCATGAACATGTATCTACCTCTTTCTATAAATAAATAAATAAATGAATATATATATATATATATATATTAGCACATTTTTTATACGATTATATATATTATGCACATTTTTATATGCATATATATTTTTATGTATATATATTATGCACATTTTTTAGACGATTTTGGCAAGCGGTAATAAAAATTCGTTTGCTACAAAAAAATAATTGCAATTGTACTATGTTTTTAAAAGTCAAAATTATCCTCTGCGGCTTGAAAGTTTTGTTTTTATTAAAAATGGCGTTTTTAGCAAATCAGTGGTTCGAAGGCTACATTTATGCTCTTTCCGAAGAGAAATATGCATACTCCGTTATCAAAAAACGATGTGAGAGTCATGGTTTTGTGATATCTAAAGCGTCGATAGGTAATATCGTCAACAAGAAAGGAAGAAAACGTAAAATTGGAGCCTCAAGTGGGACAAAAATTCCAAACAAATATCCAAGGAAAAAACGGACATCTTCGACTATTGCAAAGGTACGTTGTTTAATGTTAAAAGAAAATCCCCCTAGTCAAAGGACAGTTGCAATATCATTAAAATGCTCGGTGTCCACTGTAAACAAAATGATAAACGTTGATTTAAATCTTAAGAAAGCGAAAAAACGCAATGTGCATCGTCTTTTTCCAAATCATATCGCTGAACGCAGGACACGCTGCAGAATTCTATATGAGAAACACTTATCCAAAGAAAAATTGGAAAACAATTGTCACAATAGATGAATCATGGGTGTATTTAAATGATTGCAACAAAAAAGAGCCATTTATTATCATAAAAGGGGAGAAAAAAATAAGTGCATGGTTCAAAGAATCGAAAGAAAGTTTTTCTAAGGGATTCATGATTGTTGCTGGTTTTTCTTATAATGGCAAGTTAAAAATAAAGAGAGTGGAAAAAATGTCAAGATTAACACCAAATACTATCAGGAACATATTTTATCGCCAATTTTTCTGAATGAAATACCATCGCTTTACCCACAGTGCCATCAATCTGTGAGACTCCATCAGGACAAAACTAGCAGTCACACATCAAATTCCACTGTAAATTTCCTAAAAGAAATGGAACAATAAACTGGTATCAAAGCCATATACCCTTCACTGATATCCCTACTAAATCTCCCGATGTATCACCTATGGATTTTTGTACTTTCGGACTTTTAAAATCTGCATTATCCAAAGGTCGTCCCAAAACCCTTACAGGACTCTGGAAAGCTGTTCAGAAGGAATGCGATAGAATACCTCTTCTGACACTTCAAAAGGAATTATTATCCTGGAAATTTCGGTATCGAAAGATAGTTAAGAATAAGGTATGTCAAATAGAACATTGAAATCACAAGAGTTTTATTTAATTTAGTCTTGTGAATACAATATGCATCGTCTAAAAAATGTGTGAACAGCCTCTCTCTCTCTCTCTCTCTCTCTCTCTCTCTCTCTCTATATATATATATATATATATATATATATATATATATATATATATATATATATATATATATATATATATATATATATTCTAGAGAAAATACTACTTCTACCCAGACTTGGGTGTATATAATTTGAAGTGGCACTCTAAATGAAATTGATACAAACACAGTTTATACATGGAACAATGTTTATTGAATTCGTTGCACATATAGAATTTGTTTTTACTGCAATAAGCGTACGTACTACTTCTACGGAATATATATACTAACATTCAATAGAAATACTCTTTGCAAATATTCACAAACCTGCAGAGCGTCAAACCAGCAGTAATGTCACGTAAACTTTGGGCCCCCTAAGCACTAGCGCAGGATAGTACTGGCACTGCCTAGCCTCGTAGCTCCCTCTCGCTTATCTTTCAATTTTAACAACCTTTTCTTCCACCTCTGTATTAATCAAGCTGCTTGGTATTTATACCAAGCGCGTATGCCGAAATTAGCATATCTCAAGCAACTTCTTTAATTCATTCACTCAAAAGTTCGATTCTTGTGAATAGAATCTTATGTATACCTTACAATATATACATATATATATATATATATATATATATATATATATATATATATATATATATATATATATATATATATATATATATATATATATATATATATATATATATATATACACTGCTGGCCACTGTAAATGCAACACCCTGAAGGACACATGCAAATAACATGAAATTTACAACATGCATTAGCGGAGGTGAGATATGCAAATGATTAGAATTTCAGCGCAGACGCACATCACGCGCGGCTGTGGCGCCACTTCAAAGTGCTATGGCTTGGAGATTTCGACGATTTCAAGTTCGGCAATTGTGTTTTTCTTGTGATTATGCCTCGTCGAAAACAGCGATCATCTTTTGATCAAGAATCCGAGTTCGACAGAGGAAGGATAGTGGCCTACCGAGATTGTGGATTATCTTTCAGGGAAATCGGTAGTCGTTGTAGACGAAACCAAACAACTGTAATGCAGATATGTGATCGTTGGATGCAGGAGGGTACGACGGACCGGTGTGTTAGATCGCATCCACATTAGCGCACCACTTCACGTGATGACAGGCAAATTGTGCGCATGGCAGTGACGGATCGCTCAGTCACATCACGAACCATTGCACAGCACATGCAGTCTGTAACGCATAATCCAGTGTCTGCGCGCACCATTCGACGCCGTTTACACCAGAGTGGTCTGTCCGCAAGACGCCCATTGCTTTGTCTACCCTTGACGCAGAACCACAGACGTCTCCGCCGCCAATGGTGCGATGACAGAAGGATGTGGACAGCAGAATGGAATGAAATTGTCTTTACTGACGAGTCACGCTTCTGTCTGAAACACCACGATGGTCGCATTCGAGTCTGGAGACACCGTGAAGAGAGGATGCTGAACAGCTGCGTTATGCACCGCCACACTGGTTCTGCACCGGGTATTATGGTATGGGGCTGTATTGGATATCACTCTCGCACACCTCTAGTACGCATTGCCGGTACTTTAAACAGCCAGCACTACATCTCCGAGGTGTTGGAGCCAGTTGTCCTTCCTTACCTTCAGGGCTTGCCCACAGCCATATTTCAACAGGATAATGCGCGACCACACGTGGCACGCATTGTCCAACGGTTCTTCGTCAATCTCCAGACTGAATTGCTTCCCTGGCCGCCTCGCTCTCCGGATATTTCGCCGATAGAAAACATGTGGTCCATGGTTGCTCCTCGATTGACCCAGATTCCATCCCCGGCTGCCACAGCAGATCAACTTTGGCAACGTGTGGAAGCTGCTTGGTCTGCTGTACCCCAAGAACTCATCCAAAGTCTCTTTGAATCAATACCGAGGCGTGTGGCAGCGGTGATCTCCAACAATGGCGGCTACACTGCCTACTGATTTTGGCAGGAACCACACTTCACAGAAGTCTATAAATTGAATCATTTGATACTTGGTCAACATGTTATGTACAAAATAAATTCTGTTGTGATATCTCTTGTCTTTCTTGGTATTGCAATTTGGGTGGCCAGCAGTGTATATATATATATATATATATATATATATATATATATATATATGGTCTTTTTAAATGGTTTTGTTACTCTACCTGAATGTAATGATGTTTATTGAAATGAATCTTAGAAATAGATCCAAATTACTGATTGATTCAGAAATTTCTTCCAGCAGTAACTACTTATAAATTCCCACAGCACGAAGGAAATGATGCGGTGCAGTCGATAAAAGCAAATCATTAAATCATTTCATGCGGAACTTTGCCTGTTAAACTTCAGAGTTTATCGAATTCTACTTAACAACATATTAATAAGAGATCCTAATGAACACATATACAGTTAAAATTTACAGAATTTATTATCTAGAGGATTGATGAAAAATATTGATTTTTGAATTAGTTGATGTATACGACCTCATGTAAAATTATAATATACATATACATGTCGACTATTAAAACGGCGTGAAATCGTTAACTACTAAATATTGCCAATTCATACCTTTACTTTACACAATTTTAATTTATACAATTGCAATAATTTCTTAGAATTATTCTATGTGATTGAAAACATGCATCTAAATACAGATGGTAAATTTCAAATTCATATACACGGTGGGGCACAATTTACATTTTTGAAGGCCACTAGTAAGGAAGTGGTAAGGGTAACGTGGCACGGGAGATGTCAAAAGTTCTGACTGATTTTCTAACTGCCAGTAGACAGCACGAGTTTGTCTGGCGTTCTACGAGGGCGAATTATAATGTCTAAGCCCCTATTTTTTATTAGCCAAAATAAGGTACATACAGGTAATTACAAATATACGTACTATTATACGTACCTTGCACTATTTTTCCACATAGTCCCCACACCACTTCAGACATTTGTCCCGTCGCAGCACTAAATTCGAGTTGCCCCTGTTGTATAATTCTTCCGGCTGACAGTGGAACCACCGTCGGACTGCTGCCTTGGCTTCATCGTTGGACGTGAATCGATGTCCTGCCAGGAACTTCTTCAGCGGACTGAAAATGTTGAAATATCTAGGGGCGATGTCCGGACTGTATGGTGAGTGATCCAGACACTCCCAGTGAAATGATCGGAACTTTTTGTCGGTTCTGATTGACACATGTGGCTTCGCATTGTCCTAGAGGTTAACCACGTTGTTCCCATCGATAATCCCTCGGAGCTTTCGCATGATGGCACCCCGCAGATGTGCTGTCGGCATTGATGGTTGCACCTTGGGGTATTAAATCCAGCAGGTGCGGTCCACGGCAATCTCAGATGAGCGTTAACATCACTTTCCCAATAGATGACAGTGAATGGAATTTTTTCGTCACAGGCGAAACCGGATGTTTCGACACCTTGCTGTGGTGCTTCGATTCCGGCGTAAAATGTTGTATTCACGTTTCATCGCGAGTAATAATGCGGTCCAGGAAACTTTCGCCCTCCTCGATATAACGTTGCAGAGGATTCAGTGACGCAATCATTCTCTTGTCTTTCATCATGTCATCCAACATCTTTGGCACCCACCGATATGAAACCTTCCGGTACCCGGAAGTTCCTTGAACGATGTCTTAAACACTCCTATACGAAACGCCAGACTCCAAGCAAATATCCTTGAGGTGCACACGCCTATCCGCTTTCACCATTCCATCCACATGGGAAATGTTGTCAGTCAGTGACGAACGCGGCTTCCTCGAACGTTCATTATCATGCAAGCCCTCACGGCCATTTACGAACTCAAAACATCACCATCTTACACTTCTCAAAGCGAGACATTTTTCCCCATACGTGCGCTGCATTTCCCTATAGATTTCGAGGGGAGTTCGTTCCTTGATCCATAGAAAAATATTACACTTCATTGCTCGTACGCCGTGGATGTGTGAAGCACAACCGACATCTTCAACAACTGACATCAGAGACGTGCCGCGGAGCTACCGGCAGACAAGGCTGGACCAGTTCAAGAAACGTCCACCACTGGGAATGGATATGTTAACTTTGCATTTACAGCCATATCCTGGCTAAAAAAAATAGGGGCAAAGACTTTCTGATTCGCCCTTGTATCATAAAAACAGCGATTCTGCAACCGCGCCGCATAGGGCATTTATAACGTGCTTTGGGCTATATGAAGCTGATGCCGTTTCTGATCGAAAAACAATGCTACGATTGGTTTCAAACGTGAGAGCAAGAGGGTATGTCTTACCAACGAAACCAAGTGGTCGTCCTAGGAACATTAGAACACATGAAAATCTGCAACGAGTCTGTAAACCCGCAATTCGTGAGGACTTTGATTCCTTACCATATCTGATGGTAAGGCAGCAAATGGAAAACTATAGAGAACAGATTCGGCAGTGCATCGCAAATAACGATCGCTAACCCAGTGATGTTATTTTCAAAACCAAATGAAAAATAAACTATATTATAAGTATTTTTCGACAATATAAACCTTTTTTCTATAAATTGCTTCCTTAGTTTTTTATTGCCCTGTGAAATGTGGGAGTCCACTCTGTCACATTTCTACTTAAAATTAATAAATAATGGAGGAGATATTCTCTGTATATTCATAATTTACTATTTATTTATGGCCGGGGGGCGGAGTTGGGGTGGTGTGGCTTGCTCCCATCAAGGCAACGGGGTCCGTTGTGAGGACCTCGGTGCTTGGTAACGGAGAGGGCAACTGTGGGTTTCCTGGGGGAGTGGGATCCTTTGAGGGAGTCTCTGTATCATCATCAAGGCTTCGGTTGTCACCACTTCCATACAGTCCAAACTGAAAACCGGGCGACGGCCCGGGCTAAGAGTGACGTCGGGGGCACGTTGGGGTCTCGAAGCTTGCCCTACCGCGTTAGCTCCTGTTCCTCCATTTACCTTAAACTAACTCGTACCTGCGCTACTCTGTGCATGCTGTGGAATTATGTTGAGTCGAGTAAACGACTGTCTTCAAGTAATACATTTGCCTAATTAGCGGAACGACGTATTATTTCGAACTTACTATTTGTTTATTTTACAATTAAAGGTTTATGTATGAAAAAAGAAATGAGATGAAGGAAATTAAAACCTTAGAAATAGCAGTGACCTTTCTGAAAGATGTCAAAAAAAGAATTAATAAATTTGGGTGTAAATTTTCAAGAGATCGATTTTTCAAATGGGGTGTACCGATAGACTCACCTCCACGTGGCCCACCCCGGCAACGCTTTGCGGCTAACTAGTCTATCCATTTCTGGCACGTGTTGGGGGAATAAAATTCACAATCTTCCTGACTAGCCAAAGAAAAGAGCTTTTGCTGAATACAGGACACGATTGCCTCGAAAAACATCTTCTTCATTTTGACATTCTTCATAGTATGTTCTGCATGCTCTGCGAACTTCGGGAAGATAAGGACAGGCTTCGTCTTCTCTGCAGCCCAGTGCTGTGGTCAGCCCAGTTGTGGGAGCAATATTGGGAGGCAAGAGACCGAATGGGCCAATAGACTTTTGCTACCTTCTTTTTGGACTTTTTCCATCTATGTTCTGATTATTTGGGTTAACTTGTCTGTGTATTACATGCCATTGGAAAAAAAATTCAAATAAATGTAAATGTTATTTTTCTCTCTCCAAAACCTCTGTAGTATTTTCACAGCTGCAGTATTATATAATCTGCAAACGGAAAACTAAAGGTGAAGAAGTTAGATTGGTTTCCATTGAAAGGAAAAAGTGATTCTCCAAGATCATTTGATGAAAATTTAAAGGCACGAAATAATTGTAACTACCTGAATGGAAAGGTAAACAGATAGTAATTTGAAGCAATAATTTTTCCTTTATAATATTTTTTGAATGCAGTAGATTTGCGAAAAGAATTTTATTTTAGTAAGAATCGATAAAAGGATTCATAATCCCCTTTGTTCTTTCTTGATATTAAAAGGAATTTTTCCTTGATCTGAAACGGATAAAAAAAATTTCGAAATACTCACCTCGAATGAATTAGAATGCTTCACTTCGAATTACGAAAATTTTGCATATCAAAGCGGACGGAAAGCTGCTACTTTACAGGAACATAAGCATGTTTTGCATTTTAACAATTCTAATGAAAATTTCAGAATTCTATGTTAACATAAATTGCACCACATATTTTTATTGTTGCTTATCATTCGATCTCTATTCAGAAACTGCATAATTAATTCGAAAAAGTATCGTAGAAATCTAATGGAAGAGAGGGGTTAAAAATATATATTTTTTCATTAATATTTTAGCTTAACAAATGTTATTTTAAATCATACATATTTCACTCTTTGCATACTAGATAAATAAAGAAGTAATAATCTTCAAGCAATCTAGTGATGAAAAATTGGAATGTAATAAACTGTGTCAAGAACATCATTAAATGACACTTGGGTTTTTATTATAGTCTATAAGATTTAATACCAACAGTCTATGAAGTGATGCAACCAAGTGTTTTTAAACATTATAACTTTATAATATATACTTTATTATAACTTTATTATATACTATATGAATACTTGTGCTTCGTTATAATACATTAGGACCATGAATAATGTAGTTCGGATGGTTTAATTTCAATAAGGGGTCCGGACACAAAATTCTTAAAATTTTAGAAACAAAATATTGCATTAAAATTTTTGTGTTCTTTTCCACTTAAAATGACGTTTATATTATGCTTCTATCTTAATTAGAACAGGAATTATTATTATTTTTTTGCAATATTCTAATAGCAGCCAATCTTTGCTTAAATATTTAAATGCGTTTTTCTGCATGATGGGTATTTTCACCATTTCTTGTTTAAAATTGTTATAAGTCACGAATCGTTAAAGATAAATGGTTCAAACTTTGAATACGATTTTTTCAATTATTTGACTTTAAATTTGATTCAGCAAATTTGAAAAAATATTAATAAACTTATAATAATATGCATATATGACGAGCGTAAGACTACGCCCTGTGATATTCGAACTAAGGCAGTCATGGTTTATCCGGTGGTGTAGCAAGAAGTAATCCAATCAATAATTGATCAGGCATCAGTTCATTTTAATCCAATTTATTTCTTTTCAGGTAAAACACAGCTCCAACTCAGTGCGTTCATTTTGCGACATATAACTTTTGGAGACGCGGAGAATTATACGTCCTTCAGCATTGACTTTTATCCCGTGCTCTGACAAAATTCGCGGGCAGCTCCGCTCGTCAACTCTCCCTGTACATGCGCAGAGCCCAAACCAGAAATCTTTCAAGGATAATTATATAAGGTTTTCTCTTCGAACGCAAAAACCACAGACGCGGCAAGATTATATAATGAAAAGGGGAATTTCCTTTTCCAATACGCGTCTTGAAATACGAACAATTAGAGGCGAATTACGCAACGAATATAATTTAATTCCCAAGCCACCTTTAAATTTAAGGTAATCATTCTTTTCCCACTTAAGTTCTGACACACACACACACACACACATATATATATATATATATATATATATATATATAAAGAACGGCTAACATATCGTACAAGCACATGATAATTAACATTAATCATGTGAATGTTTCTGTTCGATAGCATACACGAAATGCAGAATTGTTAAATTGAGTGATAAGTTGTTGTTCATAGATTTTATTTTGGCGTTTAAAGTTGGCATAAAGATAATTTCTGCTTTACGAATGAAATTAAATTTTTTTAAGATTGAAGTTAAAAGTTATTATCAAAAATGATGGAACTATCGCAAATTATATTTTATCAGAGTTATATATATATATATATATATATATATATATATATATATATATATATATATATATATATATATATATATATATATATATATATATATAACTCTGATAAAATTTGCGATAGTACCATCATTTTTGTTAATAATACTTCAATCGTAAAAAAAATTAATTTCAATCGAAAGGCAGAAATTATCTTTAGGCTAACATTAAACGCCAAACTAAATTTTATGAACAACAACTTATCACTCAATTTAACATTTCTGCATTTCGTGTATGCTATCCAGCAGAAACATTCACATGTTTACTGTAAATTTTCATATGCTTGTACGATATGTTTGCCGTTCTTTTCTTTCGGCGGGAGCTTTTTCGGTAATCCGATACTTTTATCCAATACTCGACAAATATTTGTCTTCACTTTCGGATCCACTCTTCTGTTAAATATTGAACAAAGACTGTTTTTGGACCATCAGAATGTTCAAATAAAAGGATTATTTCTGTGGTTTTTAAAAGGTCAAAATGAGAAATGTATATTTTAGCAATGCTTTAACCGTAACTGATAACATGAATTTTCCCTTTATAGAGAAATTTTACATTGATATATTTACTAATGTCTTGGAAAATAAGTGGTATTGTACTTCAATGCCTTCTATATTTTAATAAATCTATCTCTGTCTCTTTATATATATATATATATATATATATATATATATATATATATATATATATATATATATACACTGAAGTGCCACTGAATTAGGGATAGCAAAGCCTATGCAAATTGTATAGCGCTGCGCACCATGTATGAGCAAGTGAGGAAGCTGTGTTAACTGCATATATAGCGCGTACTGTGGTTGTTCTGAATTAGTTGTTGGAATTGCCAGTATGGGTAAACTGCCTGATTTAGACGCCTTCGATTGCGGACAAATCGTAGGTGCGCGACGCATGGGCCATTCAATTTCCGAAATCGTCAGACAGCTAGGATTTTCAAGGTCGACAGTGTCAAGAGTATACCAAGAATACATGGATGGTGGAAAAAAAAGTAGCGATCGGGCAAACTGCAAAGGACAATTAGACTTGACAGTGCGTGGTGAGAGACGGCTCAGGCGTCTTGTACGCAGCCAGCGAAGCCAAACATTATCTCAAATTACCACCCAGTTTAATGACAGTGCCAGTCGTACAGTCAGTTAACGGACTATGCAACGCTCGCTTCACCGTATGGGTTTCGGGAGCCGTCGATCTACGAGAGTACCATTGTTCTATACTCGCCATCGGGCAGCACGTCTTGCCAGGGAAAGAGAGCACAGAGACTGGAGTGTAGAGGACTTGAAACAAGTAGCATGGAGTGATGAGTCTCGATTCCGACTACTTAACGCCGACGGGAGGCTGAGAATATAGCGTCAGGCTCATGAAGCCATGGATCTTGCATGCCTAGCTGAAACTGTACAAAGGCTTGGTGGCTCAATTATGGTCTGGGGTGTTTTTTCGAGGCACAGTTTGGGATCTTTGGTGCGTGTACCAACCTCTCTCAATGCAATTCGGTACGTTGAGTTGCTGGGTGATCACCTCCATCCGTTTATGCTGTTCTGTTATCTGCACGGTAATGGAGTTTTACAGCAAGACAACTGTACCTCTCACAAGTCCCGGTTGCCTACTGGCTGGTTGGATGAGCATTCCTCTGACTTCTCTGTCATAAATTGGTCACCTACAAGCCCAGACTTAAATCCTATTGGGCATCTTTGGGATGTTTTGGAACAAGGCGTGAAAGGCCATCACACATCACCAAAGAACCTTACTGAATTATGGACAGCTTTAGCCAATATTTGGCAAGCCATTCCCGTGGAACGTTTCCAGAAACTTGTTGAATCTATGCATCGTCGTGTAGCAGCCATTATCAAGGCCAGAGGATCCCCAACTCGTTCCTAGGTAGGTATCCCTAATTCAGTGGCACTTCATTGTATATATACATACAGTAGTACCTCGACTTACGAGTGTCTCGATTTACGAGTTTTTCGAGATACGAGCATTCTCTCGGTAGATTTTTTGCTTCGAGTTACGAGCTAAAATTCAGGTTAAGAGCAAGCTTCAGATATCCCACCGCTAGTTTGAGCAGCGAATGCCGTGTTACATGCTCATCAAATGAGACCACAAGAAGCATATAATATTTACAACCTTTATGTACAATTATTGTACAATTGTATAATATTATTCTGAGACTATTATCCAGTCTTATATCAAGAGATTGGATTCTAAGAAA
>OU015490.1:208151271-208243771 GCA_907164885.2 Dolomedes plantarius | reverse complement strand
TAGTGAAGCGATAGTTCACACAGATAAACAATTTCGCGTCAACAAGTCTGCGGCTTTTTCGGGGGGAAAGCAAACCGCTGCGTTGCTATTAAATGAAACAGCAATAAATAAAGACAGATACCTGTTTTGTGAGAATGAACATCCTTTATACGATAGCAAATTGTTCAGAAATAAAAATATGAAAGAAAAAAAAGAGTTCCTGCTTAAAAGGGGAATTTGTTTTTCGTGTTTGAAGCTAGGCCACCGGGTAAAATCTTGCAAGTCGTATGTTAAATGTAAGAGATGTTTTAGAAGACATCTTGCTGTCATGTGCCCTGAGACGACAAAAGAAACTCAAGCCGAAAAAGGTGATGTTTCTTTTAAAGGAATTTCTGCAAGTACTGATCATGCTTTATCAAATAAAACGCGTCGACAAAACGTTGTGCTGCAGACTTTATTGGTTCGTCTGCTTAATAAAAACAATAATGAACAGATATTCATTAGAACTCTGTAAGATCCGGGATCACAATTCAGTTACCTCTTTACAAATATAATTAAAAAGATGGGTTACGTAGCGACAGGTCACGAAAAGATGCATCATAGCCTATTTGGTGGGCTAGAAGAAGTTCGAAAACATTGTAAATACAAAATTCACCTGAGTAACTTATCCGGAAATTATTGTTGCAATTTTGATGTCTATGATCAAGATAAAATTTGTACAGAGGTCCCTAAGATCAGAAATGGTCCGTGGATTAGCGAGGCTGAAAAAAGGGGAATAAACTTTTCTGACCTCAGTTGTAACGATAAATTAGAGAATGAAGAAATCAATTTGTTGATAGGGGCTGACGTATGTGGAAAACTCTTAACTGGGAATATCATAGAGTTAGAATGTGGTATAATCGCAATCGAAACAAGACTGGGATGGTCGCTGATCGGTAAGACACCCGTTGAAAGTGAACCTACTAGGAATGAAACCATAACAGCAGTATCTTTACTTTCAACAGAAAGAAAGCTTTCTGACTTATGGGAGTTAGATGTAATAGGTATTAAAGACCCCTCCGAAAAACAAACAGAAGCCGATCTGGAAGCAGAAGCTAAAACACATTTTAATAACACAGTTGAGAGTGAATCTGATGGCCGCTACACAATCTCTTTGCCATGGGTGCGGGAGCGAACTTTTATTTTAAATAACAAATCAGCTGCTGAAGTAAGATTAAAATCGACAGTAAAAAAACTGAAAGAAACTGGACATCTTGAAGCCTACCAAAACGTGTTTCGAGATTGGTTGAATGAGAATATCATTGAAGAAGTAATAGACACTGAAATTGAACTTTCTCAGTGCTATTATTTACCACACCGGGCTGTAGTCAAAGAATCCTCGACGACAAAGATTCGTCCTGTTTTTGACGCGTCTGCGAAGGGCAAAAATTCCCTTTCCTTGAACGACCGTATGGAAAAGGGACCCAATCTAATAGAATTGATTCAGAGTATTTTAAATCGCTTTCGGCTTGGAAAATATGGGCTCACAGCTGATATACGCAGGGCTTTTCTCCAAATTAACATCAACCCGCAAGATAGAGAGAGACTATCTGCGATTCCTTTGGTGGGAAGAGGGAAATCCTGAAAAATTGAAAGTGTTAAGACATAGACGTCTAGTTTTCGGGGTCAGCTCAAGTCCATTTATACTGGCCGCCACGTTAGAACATTTCATGACAAACTCACCCAAACACTTGGAAAGAGTGGCTAATAAATTAAGAAAGTCGATGTATGTCAACAATTGTGTTACTAGCGTAGACTCTTTAGATGAATTAAAGGACTTTGTCCGCAAATCAAGGGAACTTATGTTCTCGGGAAAATTCGATCTCCGAGGCTGGGTATACAATAAACTTAGATCTGAAGATTGGGAAGAAGACATTTTAGAAACTCCTTTCTCACTAATGCCAGAAAATCAGAGCAACGAGTTACATAAGGAAGAAGTTGTTTCTCTGTTAGGTCTTAAATGGAACGTTAGAAATGATACATTGAGCTGTGACCTGAAAAATATTAACGTTATTGTCGATGGCCAAATAAATAAACGGCTAATTTTGTCTACAGCAAACCAGATCTACGATCCTCAAGGTTTTTTAACTCCAGTAACATTGATGCCAAAAATACTGTTACAAGAATGCTGGAAACTTAAAATTGGTTGGGATGCCGAGCTTCCTAAAACGATCTCCAAGAAATTCGCAGATTGGGCATACTGATTAAAACTTTTAGACGGTATAGAAATTCCACGAAATTTTCCTGAAATAAATGAAAGCACATCTTTGCATGTTTTCTGTGATGCAAGTTGTTCTGCATATACGCGACGTGTATATTCCTTAGAAGTGAAACCGAACAATCGGTAGAATGTCAATTGATACAAGCCCGATCTAGAGTTGCTCCAATTAAAACAACCTCGATCCCAAGACTTGAATTATTCTCTTGTATGATCGGGGCAAGATTAGCGCACAGTGTCAAGAATGATTTGTCCTTAGAAGAAATCCAAACGTTTTATTGGTCAGACTCGGGAAACGCGATTTATTGGATCAAACGAAATGAGAACTGGGCCACTTTCGTTTATAACAGAGTGAAAGAAATCAGATATTTTAGCGATGCTGGAATGTGGAATCATATAGCTGGACCCTTGAATCCCGCTGACTTACCTTCTCGAGGATGCAGTCCTGAAACTCTCTCCAAATCTAAATGGTGGGAAGGTCCTGATTGGCTAAAGAAGCCTCCCAGTGAATGGCCCAAATCCGAAGCATTTCCAGATTTTAATATAACAAATTCGGAAAAGAAAAAGACAGTTATCGGTGCGACCAATATTGAGAGTCCGATTAAACAAATTTATGACCAGATATCTTCATATAGCGAATTAGTGCGCATCACAGCCTGGATTTTGAGATTTTCGTTTAATTGTAAGCCAAGTAATGTTAACAAGAACTTAGGCAATTTAACGTTAGAAGAAATGAACAAAGCTGAAATGATACTTTTTACGACGGTGCAAAAAGAATCTTTTGAAGGGACAGAAGATAAGAAATTAAAAACCCTTAAAATTGTTGTTGATTCTTTAGGCATTCTCCGAATAGAATCAAAAATTTCGAGAAGAGAAGATTTGCCTGAATTCAGATATCCTATCCTCCTCCCATCTGATCATTCTCTTGTCATCAAACTGATCAGAAAAGAACACGAGAAATCAAGCCATGCTGGGGTGCAGACTTTAATGTCAATCTTGAGAGAAAGATTCTAGATTTTAAAGTGCAGGAAGATGATTCGCAAAGTTATACGGAGCTGTACCCGCTGTAAGAGACTTTCTGCAAAACCCATTGAGGTAATGAGCTCTCGCCTGCCTGAAGATAGAGTTCGTGATGCCAACGTTTTCGACATTACAGGGGTCGATCTGTGTGGACCACTATTTCTAAGGGATGGTAGAAAATGCTGGGTGGTACTGTTTACATTTGCAGTTTTTGGAGCGGTTCACCTGGAGATTACCACAACCCTTTCAACTGATGGACTGTTGCAAGCTTTAAGGCGATTCATCGCCAGAAGAGGCAGGCCGCACACCATATACTCCGACAATGGCACAAATATCATAGGCAGCAGAAAAGAATTGAACACAGTTAACTGGGAAAACATTCAAGATTACGCAACCACAAGAAAAATTCATTGGAAACTTATCCCACCATCAGCGCCCTGGTATGGAGGATTTTGGGAGAGGTTAATAGGAATCCTCAAGTCAATACTGAAAAGGGTGATAGGAAAAGCCTGCTTGCAACTAAAGGAATTGTACACAATTATCTGTGATACAGAAAGTATTATCAACTCCAGACCCTTAACATATATATCAGAAGATTCTTCAGATTTAATAGCTTTGACTCCAGAGATGTTCATGAAAGATATTCGTGACACAGGAGTGCCAGACTTCGACAGTATCGATGAGACAATAATGCACCGAAGATACGCATACAGACAGAAAATCAGAGATGATTTTCGTCGCCGGTTTCGCAGTGAATACCTGGGATATTTAAGAGAATGCACAAAAACTCGAAAAACAAGTGTTGAGATCAAAGAAGGCGATCTAGTCTTCATAGATGATGGTCAGCTGAGACGTATTGATTGGCCATTAGCAAAGGTGATAAAATTATACCCAGGGAAGGATGGTCAATCCCAACTTGCAAGAGTGAAAACCAAAACAGGAGAACTTTTGCGTCCTTACCAACGTCTTTGCCCTTTCGAGCTCCAGAGAAACCAAGTTGAGGACTTGAACCTGCGACAATATCTGTCAGGAGAAGCTCCGATTGCTCAGTTACGGCAGCTTAAAAAGACCAAGTACGGCCGGATGGTGAAACCCGTTGATAGACTGAGACATAATCGGCTACCAAATTGAGTATTTCAGACATCTTCAATACTCAAGGTGGGAATATGTCGCCGAATTCGAAAGAACACGATCAGGTGACGTAACAGCAGCATCACCAGACAATTTCCTAGCTCATCCGGGACTTTATGTAACGACTTGCAGAACTGTTTTGATCGCGAAGCATGATAGACGTCTCAGTCAGAGATGAGAAACTTCCGATAATTAATATTCAATGTCTGTAAATAGTTAGCCTAGGAATTGTATATATTTTAATGTCCGTAATGTGCAAAGTATCTAACCAAGGAAAATATAATAATATTCATTCGTAGTGTTGTTTTAGTGTGACTTCAGTTTTAATATTCTTTAAGAATAAGATAGCAACTTGATGTACAGAATAACCAGCAGAATAAAAGAACCACGTGGGAACAAGGTAAGAAGCCTTATTTGATATTCAATTAAAGTAAACAAATGGATAAAAGAATATTCAGATCCCACATAAAATATATATATATATATATATATATATATATATATATATATATATATATATATATATATATATATATATATTTATGTATACAGGTGGTTATCAAAATAAAGGAAACACCTATCTATATCAGTGGTGTTTATGAATGTGTTCCGTATTCCTTAAAACACAAGTCTGGCCACAGGTATACTTTTATATAGTTTAGTGTTATGTATTTTACTACTGTCAGGTAGCAGTAATGGAGCTAAGGGCATCGTGCTTTTTTTTGGGGGGGGGGGAGGGCAGCAAAAAATGCAAACCTTGCAGAACTTGCGAAAAGGGCAAATTGTTTGAGCGCGTTTAAATTGCAATATCTGTTACTGAAACCCCCAGGCTAATCGGTGTTTTTCGAGCTATGGTATCGAAAGTCATGATAGCCTGCATATTTTATGGAAAAGTAGCTATTCCGAAACCACTCGTAATAGATGTCAATACAAGATATCGTCAACAATGTTGCCACAAGCGCAAATGCTGGTCGAGTAATACTTCGAAAAACGGCATTTGGTCCGACGAATCATTGTTCACATTGTTTCTCGCAACCAGACTTGCGTATGTCTATTGAACACCTACACAAACGTAAGATTCTGCCTGTCTTATCTCAGCTGTCAATCATGGAGATAGATCTATCAGGATTTAGGATGACATCTCATGGTCTTTTCAGGCCCTATTGTAACCCTAAAGGGGAGATTGATTGGGCAGGACTATGTCGGAATTTCAGCTCACTGGTCCATCCTAAGGTGCAAATATTGTTTCTTGCAGGAGATGGCCTTCTCCAGGATGATAATCCCCCTATACATACAGCTAAATCTATCAAGTACTGGTTTCAAGAGTATGAAGACAAAGCCAAATATGTTATCTTGCCATGTACAATCCCCACCCCGGACTATATATCATCCAACAACTGTGGTCTGTATAAGCGGATAGAGATAGGTATCGATATCCACTACAGCATCTCTTCAGGAACTTTCATGATTTTTCCCTGAAGAATGGTATAATATATTCTTAACCACTATTCATGACTAGTATAATCGAATTCCAAGGTGAATCATGTGGTATTACATGACAAAGGCGATTCTGCGCCGTATTGATAAAGGTTTCCATTATTTTGATAACCACCTGTATATATATATATATATATATATATATATATATATATATATATATATATATATATATATATAGTGTAACTTCTCTAGACGGTCACCTCTCTAAACGGCCATTTTTTTGTTTAGAACCAATCAAAGATTCTCTCGACCATCTCTCAAAACGGCCCCCTTTTTTCGAGACAAAACTGGCTTTTACTATTAGTAGTGAAAAAGTAACTGTCTGTTATAAGAGTTATGGCCACGTAAAATACGTAGGCCGGGCACTCCTTCTGTGAGGTGGGATGAGATAGGATCCCCAGATGTCACCCCTCATATATTTGTTCAAAATTGAGTCGTTCTCAGGGGGATAGGAGGGATGTAAATTTACTTACGCTGTTCCCCTATTGAATTCAACCTACGATTCTCGCAGATTATGTCTGAATGTCTTCAATGACAAGTGTCCCCTTTTTTCAAACAACAAGAGGTTCCCTATCACTGTTTATCTTCTTTCTAAATTTTTTTACAACTCGTCATTTGACTGTTGGTAGTAAGCAGTAATAAAATTAAGCGTCTCGAGGATCCTTACTAGCGAGATCATCGTCAAAAACTTAATGAGGAACAAAATTAGGTGGGGTGACTAATTTGCTTTCTACTTGATGTCCCGAATTTATTCACAGAAGATTTGCACTATTGTCTCCGACATGGAGTGGGAGTAAATTGAGATTTTGCTATCTGCCAAATACATAAATATTGCACCGTAAATATGGGAAACGACAGTTATTCGTTGTTACGTGCAAATGTATGCAAATGACGATATCTGCGGTCCTGATATTACGTCACGCCTTCCTCCGTTTATTATAGTGTAGAAAACAATATTGGCATTAGTCGCATGCGAGATGCCACGAAATGCAGACATATCTGATTCCAGAAAGCTGAAATCATCGGGTATCACAGAAATGGCCGATACCTATGGAACATATCGAGCTGAATTACCCAAAATCGACAGTAGCCTATGTGATTCAGAAGTGGAAGGGGATCGGTGATTGTCGGAATATTCTCCGAGTTGTAAGACCCACGAAAATAGTTGATAGAGACCGATGGGTACTGTTCAGAAGAATTCGGAAGAACGGTATTCAACCGATGGACCACATACTCTAGAATTTTACCACAGGAATACAGGACTATTGTTTCGATGAATACCAAATGTAAGAATGCTCATCTGCTTGGTTTTCATGATCGTGCGCCGCCCAAAAGCCTTTGATCAGAAACTCCATACGCGCTGCTCTGTTAATATGGTGCAAAGTATGTCGAAAGTGGACCGTAGATCAGTGGAAACAGGCCCTCTGTGGCGACGTATCAAGGTTCACCCTCTAGTGTTCGGCTGTGTCTGGGTCTGGAGTCTGCTTAGAGAACGCCCCCTGCCAGAATGCATTGCGTGGAGGTGGAAGTTTGGCGGAGGTGGAATTCTGGTCTGGGGATGTTTCTCTGGTATGGATTAGGGCCATTGGTCCCAATTCATGGTAAGCTCAACGCCGACGCCTACTGCACTATTTTGGATGACAGTGTGCTTCCTTCGTTCTGGAAGTTTTACGGATTGGACCGATGCTACTTCCAGGAAGTTAACGCCAGCTGTCATGTTACGAGGTCCACCATACATTGGTATAGTCACAATGAGGATACCGAATGGACTGGCCTGCCTAGAGCCCAGACCTAAACTCTATCGAGAACCTCTGAAACGTGTTGTATCGCCGAATCAAGAGGGGCAACAACCGTCCAAAATAGATGAAGGAATTTGCATGTCTTCTCCCAGCCGAGTGGAAGAAAATACCACTAGGCGCCATACAAGGACAAGTGGAAAGCATGCCCCGGAGGGTTTAGGCTCTAATTGTCTCTCGTGGAGGCTCTACCAGCTATTGAATATGAATAAATTTTTTCTTCCTTTTCTATCACAGGTGTCCAAATACTTATTACTAGATAGTGTGTGTGTGTGTGTGTGTGTGTGTGTGTGTATATATATATACATATATACATACACTTTCTAAGTAAGTGTATATTTAGACTAATAATTCAAATGCTCGTAATAACACAGTTAAAAAATAATGATAATGAAAACAATGTCTTACACTGCCCGTGAACCTCATCTTAAATTACATGTCGTCAATTAAACAAAAAATACAACCCCATGATAAGAATTTTGTAACTATTTTTTTTGTAACCTTAAGTAGATTCAAAATGTCTACTGCAGTTATCACCTCAAAGAAAATGCTCCCTAAAATACTAAAACAGTTTTATTCTATTTTTAGAAAGTCTCTCCATTATATCGGACGATCCATCAAAGTGTGTCGACCCAAAGACAAAGTAGATTACGGCATCAAATAATTTTTTTCGGAAAATTTTGCAGAACAAGATGTTTTTCTCCTCCAGATGAGCCTTTTTTTTTTGTCTGCCCTTCTAAAAGAACACCGAATGCAAAGAAGATGAACGTAAAAAGGAAAAAACACAACTAAGGACAGACATAGCAAGCTGGAAAAAAATCCTTCACGTATCCTTAAAAGTGAATTGTGTTTAATGATAATTCAAAATGTACGTGCCGTGAAAGAAAAAAAAAGAAAAAATATATAAACACACATTAGGTTTTGTTTTACAAGGTAGTAGCATAAACTAAATTGTTCAGTTAAAAAAGTGTTTTCAGAGCGTTTCATATGTACATAGAGACAAGAAAAATAAAATATAAAATAATTTTTTCTTAGAATTAAAAGTTGAGTAAATACCAGGGAATTAATTGAGGTATATATTATATTTAAATTGAAAGAAAAAAGTTATTTTATTTTTCATATATATATATATATATATATATATATATATATATATATGAAATTCACATTAATATTAAGTTTAATAATGTTTATTGTCTCAGAGCAATTTTAAAAAAATGATTTCCATTGAATTAATAATTTTTAAATATAAATCATAGAGTTTTAATTTACGAAATCCGGAAAAAAATAATTACATGTCACCAGTAAAACATTGTTATTAGTATTTGTTTTAGCATATAAAACCTTCTTAATATTCTTTAAATAAGTCAGATGTAAAAAATATAAATAACATATAATTTTTCTAAGAATTTCTAAAATGCGTTCTGCCAGCGAAATAAATTACTTTTTTTCCGTTCTAACTAATGAATTAAAATTTCATAAACGTTCTTGAATAATATCTCAATTTTCTGACGCTTACAAATAATCCCAGAAGACACAAGAAATACATAAAAGTAAGCCCTACTGAAAAGAAAAACCCTGTACTTGTATTGAAAATGTCAAAAATGTAGCTATTGAATTTCTTGAATTGTCTTTTTCATGGATATCGACACCCGAACATTTTTAAATTCATGAAGCAAAAGCTGAAATAAAAATGGAGTGTTTCTCATACCTTTTGAGCATTATCTCTGAAAAAGTGAGGGGTGTTCAGTGAAATATTCATTAATATTTTTCTCAGGCAAAGGTTTTGTATTATTGCACTGCTATATGTTATATAAGAGATTTGTATTAGACATAATATTTGCATCTATATAAATATATATATGCACACATGCATATATATATATATACAAATAAATAAATATATACAAATAAATATATATATATATATATATATATATATATATATATATATATATATATATATATATATATATATATATATAGGGTCTGTCCAGAAAGTAATGAGACTGATTCCATAAAATTCGTTTATTTGAAGATAATTTTACAGACACTTAATATTCTTCAAAATAGCCTCCTCCTGCATTAATACACCATTGCCAACGACTCTGCCAGCCATTGATGCCCGCCTGGAAGTCTTCAACAGGAATGCTGTTGAGAACACGGGTAATATTTTTATGCAAGTTCACCAGATTGTCCAAAACGATGACCTTTTAACCTTGATTTTATTCGAGGGAAAAAATGAAATTCCAGCGGTGACAGTTCAGGACTGTACGGTGGTTGGGGCAGCATTGCGACGTTGTGTTTTGCCAGGAACTGAGTCACTTTCAAGGATGTGTGGACCGGTGCATTATCGTGGTGTAGAATCCACTTGTTTGTGAGCTCCGGGCGGACGCGCGAGATTCGATTCCTCAACTTTTGAAGCACTTCCTTGGAAAAATCTGCATTAAATGTCTGTCCGGGTGGCACGAACTCTTTGTGCACTATTCCCTTGTATGATCAGAGTCCAAAGGCGCTTTAATTGAGCCACATTGTCTGAAGTTCGAGAACTTGATGGACACCCAGCACGTTGTTCGTCATAGACATTCTCTCTTCTGTCTTTGAAGGCTTTGTGCCTCCTAAACACTTGAGCCTTGGACAAAGAATCCTTCTCGTAGTCTTCTTGTAACATGGTAAGCGTCTCAGTAGCCAATCTGCTTAGTTTTACACAGAACTTTATGGCGTATCGCTGCTCGGAATTCCGCTGCATTCTGAAAATCTAACGCCACTTTCAAACAGGTGTTTGCTTCGCGAGCGATCCGTGCGCTGCAGAGGCTTAAGGCCAACTGACTGATTTGCCTTCGTATATCTTTTAACAAAATAATTAAAGGATATTAAGATAAGTGTCAAGGTAAGGTGCGTCAAAATTTTGATTCAGTTTCACACAAACTACATAATTAAGAAATTTACATGCCTTATCGATACATTTTTTTCATTATAAAATATACTTTCACCCCTAAACAACAGTAGTCTAACACCACTTTCAAACACGTATCTGCTTCACGAGCGATCGGTGCGCTGCAGAGGCTTAAGGCCAACTGACTCCTTTGCCTTCGTATATCTTTGAACAAAAGAATTAAAGGATATTAATTTCAGTACATGTGTCAAGGTAAGGTGCTTAAAAATTTTGATTCAGTTCCTAACAAACCATATAATTTACACGCCTTAACGGTACAATGTTTCATTATAAAGTATACTTTAACCCCTAACTACCAGTAGTCGAAATTTAAACAAGAACTTGAGTTTCCTTTAAAATATACTATAAAGAATGTCCTTACTTTTCACTATAAAGTTTACTTTGTCCGTAACGACGACAGTTCAATTTGGTATAGGTTACTGAGATGCCTACAGCCTGAGAAATATAAAAAAAATTCCACCTTCACACCTTTTGACACCTTTGTATTATTACTTGACATGGCTTCCCATGATAGGGAAAAGGCACAATGCTATCATCAACATCAATGGGAAAGTTAAGATAACATTAGAAGAGACAGAACTTGCGATTTTCCTGAGGTTTCCTTTTCAAGATGATGTTTATTTTCTTACATTTCTACTGTTATTCTGCATTTCACCGTATTTTGAAAAAAATAAAAATAAAATTGTAGTTATAAGTACAATTTCTTTGAAATGAAAAATAATTGTGCTTTTTTTCACAACAAAGAACACTTTTCTCCCTAACCACAAATAGCTAATACTTAAATAAGCCATGCGAGTTCATTTAAAATATGGCATAATGAATGACCTTTCTTATCATTCTGAAGTATACTTAACTCTAACGACAGACAACTGAATTTGGAATAGATCTTAGCGGTGCCATTCATTAGAAATACAACAGGTATTTCCCCATAACTCCTCTTAACTGTTAGCATTCTTATTTGACATGGCTTCCCCGATTCAGGTAACTGAATAAAGAAAACGTCTACTTCACTCGTAAAGTTACAATAGGGTAGACGACAGCTGCGATTTGCTGGATGTTCCCGTCTAATTTACCCCAAAATAACCACCCAACATGATGTTCAGAAGGGCTTTTTCTAGGGATTTTGTCTGATGTCCGATGCCTGGAACAAGGTTGGAAAATCTTGGAATGCTTGTTAGAAGGCAAGATGTTATTTTCTGTTGTCTGGTATTATAGTACGACAGAGGAGGAAGAATCAATGTTAGGTATAGATAATAAAAAAAAACTAAATTGTGTGTGCATACATATGTATATATATATCTATATATATATATATATATATATATATATATATATATATATATATATATATATATATACATATATATATATATAATATTAAATAATAATATATTCGAATTAATAAGTGCAATATAAATGAGAACTATAGTGTAGATGCATAAACAAAACAAACTTTTTTCACTATAAATTATACTTTAAATCCTCACAAGCAGTAGTCGAAACTTCAGTAGGTCCTTGAGGTTCATTTGAAATAAATCATAATGAATGTTCATACTTATCCTCATAAAGTATATCTTACCCCTAACGAGCCTATAGTTGAACTTGGAATAGGTTTTTTGAGTTGCTTCCACTAAAAATGCAACAGTTTCCCCCCCTTCACTTCTATTCAGACTTATTTTTACTTAGTATGGCTTCCGAGGGTAGGGTGACGATGAAATTTGATAATACATTTGATAATACATTGCATTTCATAATACAATCTGGTAATACATTGCATTTTGACAATACATGCTGGGGAAGTTTAGATTACAATAGGGAAGACAGCAGCTGCGATTTCATCAATATTCCTGTGTCAAAATGGACCAAGAATAACAACCAACATGAAGTGGGGGAGGAACTATTTCCAGGTATTTTGTCTGATCTCTGATCCCTTTGGAACAAGGCTTGGAAAACGAGCAACGGTTGCTAAAGTTGTCTGATATTAGAGTACTTCAGAGCAGAAAGAATTAATACTGGATGCAGAGAGGATTGACAGAATATCTGATTTAAAGAAAACATGTCATCTTTTTTGTACCGATCTTTTTTTTTACTTTCTATTTTTAATGTGATAGTGTCTTTGTTTGTCCTCTTTGTTTTTCCTCAGTTACTTTCAGTAAAATCTATTTTTACATTGCAAAATTTGTCACCATTATTTTTTTATAAACAGGACACAATGGAAATGTTGGAAGATTATTTTCGTATTTTGGGTCACAATGCACAAATAAGAACAATCGTCTCAACATAGAAAATATTAAATCAATATTATCTATATATATATATAAAACTTCATTGATCGACTGACTCACTGACAGACTGACAGATAACTCGCAGACAAAACCGCTGAAACTAGAAGACTGAAATTTTACATGGCTATTCTCCTTATAGAGTAAGGGTGCACTAAGAAATATTTTCGAAAAATTCTTCTTAGATTTTTTTTTAAATAAAATGTTTACGCTGCTCTTGTAAGTTTAAGTTTTCATTTAAAATAATAATCTAAGGGTTGTACAATTTATATCGCAAGAAAGATCATAAAAATTCCTTTAAAATGAAATCTTTTTTATCTTAACCTCCATTTTCTGACTTTTGGTGAATTTTAAAAACAAATTTTTAGAATTTAATTTATAAAATGCTGATCACGTAGTTTCTTTTCTTTTTGTGATACTCTAAATTCATTTTGAGCCACGCGTATAACAATGAAGTAAATTGACAAAAGAAATATTAAAATACGGTAAAAGATAAAATTTAACTACTAGTCTAATTGACATGGAAGTTTTTTAAGAGTTTAATTCAAATTAGTATGTTTAATGGATATTAAACATACAAATTAATTGCATACATTGACCGTTGTATTTATTACATACATATATATATGAATATGAAATAAATTTTAAACTTTTTCGTTATCATTAACACGTCAATCCAAAATTCTTTCATCCTATTCCAATAGAGCATTATTTCTCAATTTGACCTAGAAATAACCAAAAGTAGCCTATTAACTTCCCCCTAAAATCCACGCTCCTACAACTTACATAATCGTTATATAACTTCAAACATTGGAGAACTTTCGATGATCACACCGTATGACGCCTCATAGTCAGGTGATGAATTCAGACCAATTAAAGTTCAACGCGCCTGTGAAATTCGCGCTTGTTCTCGGCAAATCCCTACGACTTGTGTATCTGCTTCCAAACCCGCAAAGATGTAATTGTGCGGCTGTCCATATGTGCTGGTGGGGGCCCGTCCCCGGCTAGCCGTTATGTCCGCCTGAAAATTATGTTCGACATAGTTGTAAGCCAGTCTTTTAAACTCCATTCTTAATAAAATCTGTGTAGCTATGCGGAGTACTATGTATTTGTTCTGCCTGGACTTCCTGCGCCACCCAGAAACTTCGACAACAAGATTTCCTGGGACGCTGCGATTTCTCGTAGCTGATGCTCCAACGTCCAAGTTTATTTTCCCGGTCTACCTCCTTTATTCGTACGTACACACACACACACACACACACACACACACACATATATATATATATATATATATATATATATATATATATATATATATATATATATATATATATATATATATATATATATATATATATATGTATATATACATATATATATATATGTATATATATATATATATATATATGTATATGTATATATATATATATATATATACATATATATATATATATATGTATATATATATATATATATATATATATATATATATATATATATATATATATATATATATATATATATATATATATATATATATATATATATATATATATACACTCATGGACAAAAAAATTAGCGCACCAAGAAATAATTGCGGGATCGTAACGAAACTTCCAATGAAGGTACATCTCGGGGAGATATGCAAATGATTAGAAATGCAGCGTGATTGACCCGAGAGATGTCATGTGCATGAAGACCAGGCTCAGTTCGCCCTCGACAGACCAGTCGTCGAGAAGACCGCACATCGTAAGAAATACACGCGTACAGCCAACTGCTTCATCAGCCGCCATCCAGGCACAGATAACACCTTCATTAGGGGCCTCTGTGTCGTCTCGAACCATACGAAGGCGCCTGGCTGAAGGACAGTTGGTATCGCGGCGCCCATTACGTGTGCTGCCTTTGACGCCCACCCATCGACGCCTCCGTTTGGAGTTTTGCCGCGCACGAGGAAACTGGACTGCAGCGGAATGGAACCAGGTCGTCTTTAGCGACGAATCCAGATTCAATTTCGGCAGTGATGACAATCGTTTTCGTGTGTGGAGAGCCCGTGGTGAACGCTTCAATCCCGCCTTTGCTGTACAGCGACACATCGCTCCAACAGCTGGTGTGATGGTATGGGGTGTCATTGCCTACAATACACGGTCACCCCCTAGTATTGTTCCGTGGCACCATGACAGCCCAGCGGTATGTTCATGAAATCCTGCAACCACATGTGTTGTCACTCATGCAACGGCTCCCAGGACACATTTTTCAACAAGACAATGCTCGGCCTCATACGGCAAGGGTGTCATAAGACTGTCTCCGCACTGTTACTACCCTACCTTGGCCTGCCCTATCCCCAGATTTGTCTCCAATCGAGCATATCTGAGATCATTTGGGACGACGAGTTGGGCATCCCACGAGTTTGAACGAACTAGAGGCAAGGTTACAGCAAATATGGAACGAAATGTCTCAAGACATCATACAGAACTTGTATGACTCAATACCCGATCGTATCGCATCGTGCATTCGCGCTAGAGGGGGTCCAACAGAGTATTAACTCCTCCGTTCTTTTGCCTTTTTCTCTGAAATAAATTATCTTTTTTCTTTGATTTTCTTATCATTTACTTATATCAAAGTAGTCATTACGTATGTAAAATTTCGTTTCATTTTGACTCCTCGGTGGTGGCCTAATTTTTTTGTCCATGAGTGTATATATATATATATATATATATATATATATATATATATATATATATATATATATATATATATATATATATATATATGTGTGTGTGTGTGTGTGTGTGTGGGCGCTGTCAGAATGGCCGTTGGTGGATAGTAGCTAAGAAAATCACAGCTGACATTTAAATACATTTAATAACGAAACGCAAACATTAAGAATCAAAAGTTACATAGGATTAAAATTAAACACATTAAGAATTAAAAAGTTAGAACGTCTTCAGAAACTAAAAGTTAACACGTTGCCTAGAGATATCACATCATATCACCTCATCTCATTATATATCTTGCCTAATCAGACTGCTGTATTTATAGGCGTAGTGGTCGGTAGAGGTCGCTTCAGTGAACGTTTGGAAGGCCAATTCCATTCTACAGATCGGGGGGGGAGGAGGTGTGGTGGCAATTTCCAGTCTACAGATCGGCCGTCCTGGGGAAAATGTGACCTCACATTCCTGGTCGGATCGCCTGTTGTAAAACACCTAAAAGCAAAAGAAAAAAAAACAGCAGCAGTTTGTTCTTACAACAATTAAAATTATCTCTTTCTTTTTAGCATCATTCATCGTGTTTTTTCGTCTAAAGTCAGCGTCAAATTCTTCACCTTCAAAATCCATTCGTCTTATTGTCTTATTCGTCTAATCTATCGGACAAACACAGACACAGTCAAAATTTAGCAAAAGCAAAAGTCACACATCGTGAAAAAGTCTGAATCGGTCCTTAGTCAGTTGTAAAAAGAATCATCAAGTTGGTGTTAAGCTCCATCTTTTAAGAAATTCAGCGCACGTGGTTGTTGTATTTGGGCCTCCGTGATCGTCTTCTTTGAATACTTCGTAGGTGTCGTTGTCTTTAACCTTTATAATCTTATATGGTCTTAGATACTTCGGTTTTAACTTGAGATAAGGTCCGAATAGCGTACGGTTAATTGCAACCAAATCTCCTATTTTATATTTCTGAGGGGTTCGTCTGCGTAAATTGTATGTTCTTTTGTTTGGTTCCTGGACCTGAAAAATTCTTTTTTAGCCTCTCCTCTTAAGTCCTCGCTATGTTTATGAAAATTAGCTGAAATTCAGCTTCCAGCGTTTCTTTTAATTTATTTGTTGATTTTGAGTTAATCTTAGTGCCGAAAAGTAGTTCGAAAGGGGTGGTATTAATACTTCTTTGATACGTTGAATTTATGGTTTGCTGCAGTTCGCTAACATGTTTATACCAGTGGGAGGGATTGTCTATGGATAATTTTGATAACACAGAAATAATTATTTGGTTTAAACGCTGGACTTGGCCATTCGCACGGGGAAGTCCTGTAGTGATCAGATGGTGCTGTATGTTTTCCTTGGAACAATATTCTTCAAATTCCTTAGACGTAAAAGTAATACCTCTGTCGGATATTATTCTAACCAGATTTCCAAAACTAGTTTTCTGCAGTTCTAATTTAGATATTACTTTGACTGATTGGGTTGTTTTGGTAGGATATAGCAAAAAAAACTTGGTAAATCCGTCTATAATTGCCAAAATATACTTGTAATTTTTAGACGTACTTTCCAATGGTCCTAAATGATCAATATGATATGTACACAAAGGTAAGTAATCTTTATGAATAGGGTGAAGAAAACCCTCTTGTTTCCCTCGATTACGATTTACTAAAATACAATGCACACAATAAGCTATTAGTCTTTCGATTTTCGCTTTAAGTTTTGGAATAAAGTACATGTCTTCCAAGTGGTTTTCAGTATGTTTAATTCCCATTTGTCCCTTTTCGTGAGCCTTTTTGATGATTTCGGTTTGCATATTTTCGGGAACAACAATTAATTCTTTACCGTCGATAAACTTATACAAAATTTCGTTACGCATAAAGTACTTATCATAGTTCGAATCCTTCAAGAGTTCTTTAATTGTTTTAGTTTCATTGTCTTTGTCCTGAGCCAACTTAAGTTTGGGTAAGATATTTTCAGTAGTAATGCAAAGTGTGTTTATCCGACATCTACTTAGGGCGTCAACATGAGTCATTTTACTTCCGGGTCGATGTTCAATAACGTAATCAAATTCCTGTAATAGTAAAGCCCAACGAGCAACACGTGTAGACAACTCTTTCTTATCCATCGTCTTTTGGAATGCGGCACAGTCTGTAACAATTTTAAATGGAATACCCAGCAAATAAATTCTAAAATTTTTAAGGACTCAATAATCGCGTGAGCTTCCAATTCATAGCTTGTATATTTTCTATCCGCGTCCGTTGTTTTTCTACTCGTATAGTATGTCTGATGAAAATTGTTATCAATGGGTGATTTCTGTAATAAAATTGCACCGTATCCGTCCAGACTAGCATCAGTGTGCACTTCTGTCTCATATTTTGGGTTGTAAATGCCTAAAACAGGTTTCTGCGACAGTAATGTTTTGAGAGTATTAAAAGTATTTCTTTCTTTTTCATCAAATTTAAACTTACAGTCTTTCTTTAAAAGGTCACTTAATGGTTTCGCAATGATATAATAACTTTAAATAAACTTGCTAAAATATCCTGTAATTCCTAAAAAGCATTGGACCTCTCTCAGATTAGCAGGTTCAGGAAAATCAGGTACAGCATTTGTTTTAAAGGTGGATGGGTAAATGTAACCTTCTTCTATAACATGTCCCAAAAATTCGACTCTTTTTTTTAGAAATTGAGATGTCTTAAGATTTATTTCCAATCCGTAGTCGCTAGCAAGATCAAATACTCTTTTTAATCTTTCTATACCTTCCTTCTCATTTGCAGACAAAATAATTATATCGTCCATGTATGGCAAAACAATACCATCATTGACCAACGGTCTAAAAATTGTATTAATGAAACGTTGAAAGACAGCTGGGGAATTGCACAATCCAAAAGGTGCTTTTAAAAATTGGTATTGTCCTTCATAAGTGACGAAGGAGGTGTATTTTTTACTTGAATCGTCTACGTCGACATGAAAAAATCCGTTTTTAAGATCGATTGTACTAAATACGCGCGACTCCTGTAGTCGGTCTACGATGTCTTCTATTAACGGCAGTGTAAATGTATCCTTTACAATAATTTAATTTAATTTTCTGTAATCTATGCATACACGAGGGGTGCCATCTTTCTTCTTAAATATTACGATCGGACTTGAATACTCAGAAGAACATGGTTCGACTATGCCCTGTTCTATCCATTCAGCTACCTGAGTTTCAACAGTTTTCCTTTCAGGAAATGGTAAACGATGAGGTCGATGAAAAATTGGCTCTTTATCCTTCACGAGAATGTTCATTTCTACATTAGTTGTTTTGGTTTTTATAGGTTTATAGTTCAAAACTGTCTTGCTTACTTCATCTTTATAGAAGTCAGAAACATTATCCGCAATATCAAGTTCGACATCCTCAAAAGTTAAATCTACTGGTAAAACTGTGAAGGAAATAACTACTTCATTTTGATTTTTATCTCGAATTATGATTCCGTTTTCGCTTATAACTGTTTCACCCTGCATAAGCACATCAAGTCCTACGATTATATCATGATTCATTGTGTCATTTTCAACCACGCAAATATTTGTACTGCATTTGAAATTATCAATTTCGATTTGACTTGTAAAGCAACCCAAGGGTCTGATATTGCATTTACCTAATCCTGTCAAAGTTGAGTATGATGGTCTTAACTGGTTATTATTTAGTTGATCAACAATAACTTTCCGTAATAGAGTAACTTGACTTCCGGTATCAATGATTGAGTCAAAACTTAAGTTTCCAATTTTCACAATTTTATTCAAATTAGGATGAACGTTAACATTAAGAGCTGATACATCATTATTTGCCCTTGGTTTCACATTTGGGTCTGGATTAGAACACTCAGACGATTTATGCCCCCAAGAGGAACATCGAAAACATTTCGGACCGAGGTTTAAATGCATACAAAATTTAGATAAATGGTTTCTACCTCCACAATTATAACACACCTTAAAGTTACGAGAAATAGAACTGTTAAAATTTTGTTTTGAATTACCATAGCTTTCATGTTTAGGTTACACCTCGTCAAAAGTATTTTTATTTCTACGAGAGTCGATTTTTATAATTTCATATATTTTCAGTTTTTCTTTAAATTCGTACAAATTTTTACATCCATGTAAAATTAGTTTATTTTCCTGTCTATCATTTATACCTCTTATAACATACTGTATTAATGCCGCATCTTCAATTTTACACTGATTACTAAGTTCCCTCATTTTAAAATAATATCCCTGCACAGATTCAGATTCTTTCACTCTTCCCTTACTTAACATTTCATGCAAGTTCGTTGAGTTTATATCAACAGTAAACTCATCTATCAGCACTTGTTTAAATTTTTCCCACGTTATGACATTTCTTTCACTTACATATCGGATGAATCCTGAACAGCTCCTGAACAGCTTTCCAGAGTCCTGTAAGGGTTTTGGGACGTCGTTTGGATAATGCAGATTTTAAAAGTCCGAAAGCACAAAAATCCATAGGTGATACATCGGGAGATTTAGTAGGGATATTAGTGAAGGGTATGGCCTTGATACCAGTTTTTTGTTCCATTTCTTTTAGTAAATTTACAGTGGATTTTGATGTGTGACTGCTAGCTTTGTCCTGATGGAGTCTCACAGATTGATGGCACTGTGGGTAAAGCGATGGTATTTCATTCAGAAAAATTGGCGATAAAATATGTTCCTGATAGTATTTGGAGTTAATCTGGACATTTTTTCCACTCTCTTTATTTTTTACTTGCCATTATAAGAAAAACCACCAACAATCATGAATCCCTTAGAAAAACTTTCTTTTGATTCTTTGAACCATGAACTTAAATTTTTTTTCTCCCCTTTTATGATAATAAATGGCTCTTTTTTTGTTGCAATTATTTAAATACACCCATGATTCATCTATTGTGACAATTGTTTTCCATTTTTCTTTGGATAAGTGTTTCTCATATAGGATTCTGCAGCGTGTCCTGCGTTCAGCGATATGATTTGGAAGAAGACGATGCACATTGCGTTTTTTCGCTTTCTTAAGATTTAAATCAACGTTTATCATTTTGTTTACAGTGGACACCGAGGATTTTAATGATTTTGCAACTGTCCTTTGACTAAAGGGATTTTCTTTTAACATTAAACAACGTACCTTTGCAATAGTCGAAGAGGTCCGTTTTTTCCTTGGATACTTTTTGCAATTTTTGTCCCCCTTGAGGCTCCAATTTGACGTTTTTTTTCCTTTCTTGTTGACGATATTACTTATCGACGCTTTAGATATCACAAAACCATGACTCTCACATCGTTTTTGGATAACGGAGTATGTATATTTCTCTTCGGAAAGAGCATAAATGTAGCCTTCGAACCACTGCTTTGTTAAAAACGCCCTTTTGAATAAATACAAAACTTTCAAGCTGCAGAAAATAATTGTGACTTTTAAAAATATAGTACAATTGCAATTATTTCTTTTGCAGCAAACGTTTTTTTACTACTGCTTACCAAAATCGTCTAAAGAATTTGCGAACAGCCTCTGTATATGCTTCACTTCAAATCTTAAAGAAATTGCACTTTTCAATTCTCTCAAGGAAAATGTCAACATGCTTATACAGTAAACAAGTTTCATGCAAGCTAAAATTTTTAAGAGTATGCATTTCCTTTTTTTTAAACTACAGCAACATAGAATCATAAAACGTATGTGTGATTCATTGAAACGTAGTCAACGACATGGCAGAAGATACTAAAGTGGATATGTTCCTGGTTTTCTTTATAAAACACAATTTTCTTCTTTTAGATACACTCTTTATCATTGTTCAAAAATAGGAAAAAAAATTATTGTCCGTTGAGTAAACTTTATAGATTATTTAGTTCTTTTAAATGGGTTACAAGGGAGCTTTCTTATTATCAACAGATAAATGTTTGATGAATAGTCAGAACTAGCTATTATTTAAGTAAATATTCATAGGGTTTTGGCATTTTATTTCTAATTTTTTACAGGCGTTGATTTATATCGGCGAGATAAATTTTTTTGAAAGAATCTTAGACAATATATTTTTTATTACTGTTGAATTCAGACTCTTTTATTAATTAGATTAAGTAGATAATTTTATTACGTCGCTTCTTGGCAACTATTCCAAACCAGGTTATAATGACTGTTTCTCTATAATTGCAATTATATATATATATATATATATATATATATATATATATATATATATATATATATATATATATATATATATGTGTGTGTGTGTGTGTGTGTGTGTCATGATTTGGATTCAAGGCAGAAATCATTCAAGACAAATACTCTAGCTCAGCGAAAAACACGTGTCACCATCACACACCAACTAGTACCGAACGAATCTGAAAACGCTCATCTCCAACCGTTGCCAACCAAGAAGAGCTAAGCTTTTCCAGCAGAACATTCGGCGAGAAAACCGGTTACCCTACAACTATTGACTATGATTCACAGGGGGCTGTACTCAAATACTCAAAATGAGGGACCAGTAAATAAAAATCATAATTACTGGTTGCAAGTTTTGTGACGTCAGTCATCTTGCGGTTACGTATTCTTAACTTCCACTCTGTCTATCGCCAGGCTTGGTGTTCCAAAAAAAAGTTTCAAAATGTAAAAAAAAGTTCCAAAATGTATCAATAGATGGCGCTGTAACATTTTGGAACCTTTTTTTTTATTATGGCATCTCGTTTCACCCTTCTTTCAGTATATTTAGTTCAAATTTGAAGTCATTCTACCCAGTGGTTTTTTTTTTTGCAGCCTTTTGAAAGTGGGACTTAAATTATGGACAACATGTATATATATATATTCTTTAGAATTGGTTACTAACTGCATTTGCTTGCTTTTTCCTCGTCTGTATTTTTGATTATTATATTAAAATTAATGGATCCTTTACCCAACACAACTGCTCGGAATAAGCCATTCCGTAGTGATTGTAAACGTATAATTCACAATGTAATTAAATTGTGTGATAAAGAAGCACTAGAAGGAAATGTTATTGTTCCACTTTCGCAATCCCTAAAGAGAGCTAGTGAAATGACCGAGATATCAATGTCCAGTGTAAAAAGAATACGCAGAGAAGCAAAGGGTGAAGAAACTCCAAAATTTGAATCTCCGAGGAAACGTCAGGAAAAAAAAGAACCATCGAAAACGTAGCTTTAGATAATTTTGATTGCGATGTAATTCGAAGAACAATTCATCGTGAATTTTATGCTGTCCATAAAATAGTACCAACAATTCAATAGTATCAACAACAGCTCTCATGTTGTTTCATTAGAAAATATGTATTGGAAAAGGGATGGTGTGATTCAAGATTTGGTTGATCCTCTGCAAATAGATATTTCAGACAGGGACAGTGATTCGGATATTTCATCAGATGAATATTAGATTTTTCATTGATTTTATTTGATAGTTTTTGATACAAAAAAAAAAAAAAAATTACCGACCACTGATGTATTTTTTCTGCAGCTCTTAAAAATATCACTGTTAATGTAAATATACCATTTTTTAAATTAATTTAATTTACAATAAAATGCATTTTTTAAATCTAGAATTTTAATTATCATAGAAGACTGAAATTATAAATTTGTATCTCATATTCACACTTTGATTATTTATAAATTTATGAGAAAGATCTTAAATTCATTTTAAATTTTTTGTTGCTAATCACAAAAGATTGAAAATTTTGAGTTGTATATCCTAATTATTTCTGCAAATTGTAAAACTGTGAATAAAATATATTTTTTTATTGCATTATATATATATATATATATATTTATGTTATTACAATATATCACTTAAAAATGGAATTTTTCAAACCCTCACTTTAATATGTTTTTCGATTTTTATTTATACATTCAATCAAAAAAAAATCTGAAAAAGAAAGTTGGTTGAAAACATTCTTTCGCAGTTCTTAAACAAACACACCTGCAAATATCCACTCGTATAACACTCCTATTTTTTAAATAGATTTGCTTCTTTCTTTTTATTATTTTGAAAGTATTATTCACATATTCGATCAAAAATAAAGTTTTAAAAATAACTTTAAAATTGCGGACAAAAAGCAGTCTGAAATACATTCCGTATTTCATAAACAAACACATCCGAAAATATGACGTTTTCCCCTATTTTCTAAATAGACTAGCTTTTCTCGCGCATGCGTAACAACTTCCAGGGACGGACTGTATATATATATATATATATATATATATATATATATATATATATATATATATATATATATATATATATATATATATATATATATATATATATATATATATATATATATGTATATATATATATATATATGTATATATATATATATATATATATATATATATATATATATATATATATATATATATGTATATATATATATATATATGTATATATATATATATATATATATATATATATGTATATATATATATATATGTATATATATATATATATATATATATATGTATATATATATATATATATATATGTATATATATATATATATGTATATATATATATATATGTATATATATATGTATATATATATATATATATATATATACATATATATGTCCCAGTCTTTATGACGTTGGTCCTTAATTGATGTCGTTATTGTCGATAAGATGGTTCTATTAACTCGCTCTACCATACAATTTCCTTGTGGATGTTGCGTAGAATTTAAGGTATGATGAATTCCGTTATCTTGGCAGTATTGTTCGAACTGACGAGAGGTGGAGCAAGTGCCTCTGTCGCTGGCAATTCTATCTGGAAATCCAAATTCTTCAACAAAATTTTTGAGAGCTTTTTAGACATGTAGCGATAAAGTATTCTTCACTGAAAAAAGTCGTGTGAATCTGGTGAAGTTATCAATTATTACTAGTAAGTCTTGATTTCTTAGAGAACTTTTCACAAATGGACCCAGATGATCCATGTGTATAAGAGAGAATGGTCGTTTTCCTGGCTTAATGGGGTGCAAATAGCCTTGTTGTTTTCCTCCTGGTACTTTGTTCATCAGGCATTCAAAGCACATAGATATATGTCTTCGTAAGTAACGCTTCATATAAGGGAACCAATATAATTCTTTAATTTTGTTGGTAGTTCTGTCGACTGAAAAGTGTCCCATCAGATTATGGAACTTCACTGCGGTACTTTTCCTCATGCTTTTGGGGATTACGTAAAGTAGCTTTTCTTTTCCCTTCTCTTTAATTTTTCTATACAGCTTATTTCCTTTAAGAACATAATTGCATATTTTCTGTTTGTCGTCTGTTGTCCTTTCATACTCATCTTTTCAAAAAATGTCTATTAATTTCCTTAACTCTGGATCTGCATGTTGAATTATTAAAACTTGTTCTTCTTCACTAAGTGTAAGACAAACTTCTAAATTTCGTTATATTACGCTTGTCATAGTATCTTTTGCCTCTGAAACTGGAGCTCTGCTCATCGCATCGACGTGAGTCATCTTCGTACCCGGTCTATGCTTTACCTCTATATCGAATTCATGAATCAGATCATACCATCGAGCTATATGGGGATTCGTCGTTTTCTTCGAATTCCTGTAAATCAATGCTTGGCAGTCAGTAACAACTGTAAACTTAATTCCAAGGAGATACTGTCTTAATCTGTCAAGTGTCCATACAATGGCCATTAATTCTAGCTTACTTGAGTGGCAATTCTTTTCTACATCAGTTGTCTTCTTATTTACGCAATACACCAAATGCCATTTTCGATCGTCTCCACGTTGAAGTAGCATTCCGCTTAATCCATCTGAACTCGCATCTGTGTGTACTTCCATCTCTAATGTGGGGTTATAGTGAGCTAAAACTGGTTGATAACTAAGAATTTCTTTCAAAGCTTTAAAAGCATTCTTCTGTTCTTCTTTCCACTCAAAATCTTTATTTTTCTTAGTTAATCCACTCAATGGTTCGGCCTTCTCCGCGTACTTGGAAAGAAAACGCCTAAAAAAACCTGTAAGTCCTAGAAATATTTTTACTTCATAAATATTCTTAGGTTCAACGTATTCTTCAATAGCTTTTACTTTCCTTAGACCTGGCTTTAAACCATCGGCATTTATTACAAAACCTAAAAATTGTACTTTCTTTTTACGAAATTCGCACTTAGCAAGTTTAAGAAAAAGTTTCGCTAATCGTAGACGTTCCAAAACTAATACTAATCTTTCAAGCATGTACTCCCAAGAGACAGCAGGTATGAGGATATCATCTAAATAACAAACAGCTTTAGTAAGAAATAACGGTCCTAGTACTTGATACATTAATCTTTGAAACTCTGAGGGAGCATTAACAATCCCAAAAATCATTCGCTCGAATTGTCCGGTTTCGTCAGGTGTAATAAAGGCTGTTTTTTTCTTAGCTTACTTTGACAATGGAATCTGCAAGTAACCTTGAGCTAAATCCAAGGTGGTAAATAAATTAGCACCGCTCAAATTTTCCAATAAATCATCTATTTTTGGCAGGGGGAATTTATCCTTTACCGTTTGATTATTAAGACGGCGAAAATCAATAACTAATCTGTGTTCACCTGTTTTCTTTTTCACTAACAAAAGTGGACTTGCGTATGGTGATCCTGTTTCCGAAACAATCTTGCTATCTTTCCATTCTTTTACTATCTGTTTGATAATATTACGCTCAGATGCATTCGTCTCATAAGGTCTGGAACATACCGGCTTGCTACCGTCTATCTCATTAATATCCATGAAAGTTAAATCTGTGCAGCCTAATTCATTTAAATTAAATGAAAAGCAGTATCTATATTCATTCAACAAACGAACTATATCTTGCTTTTGGTCTTCAAGTAACTTCTCGTCAAATTTAATTTGCTCTAAAGTTATAGGTTCTCGTTCTACGTTAGTACTGATATCTAGAGGTTCTAATGATTGTGCTTCATTAACAAAACTTATATTGTCCTTATACGACTTTACACTGACATCGTCCACTAAACTGCTATCATATACTGGGTGCAATTCGTCTTCACTGCCCAGTCTATTTCGATAGCGCGCCGAACTATGGCTAATTCCTAGCCACCCGGTTCCCTCAGAAATCACCGAGAATACGCTGGATTAAGGAACGTAAAACAAGCACCTTTATTCTTTAACGTATTTACACATTTACATTAACTCCATATGAGTTTTGCACCTCCAGTGCATGCATGGCCTCCAGCCAAATCAATTAATTCACCAAACAAATCGCAATCACCGCCACGTGGCTTCTCCGCACACGTAAAACTGCTGGTCCGAGACAAAATCGGCATCCACGCCGGACCCCTGTCTCTCTCTTCACGGATTTGCAGAGCGAGTTATCTATTTCACTTCGATTTCCTACACCCGAATTTAAGCTTGCTTGCTCAATTACCAAGGTTTCCTTATTTTCCCACACTTCCCTCGAACTGCTCAAAGTATCTCCGGCAACCAACTGGCTACAGAATTCCTTATTTTTAATTTTGCCTCGAGTACTCGCGCTTCCGAAATTCCCAGCTTCCACCTCGCTGAAATTTCCCAACACATTCTCTACATTTTTTTCTCTACCCAGAGATTTAACCTTTTGCTCTACGCAAATTTTCCCCTCAATTTGACTTTCGACACTTTTCTCAATTTTAGTGACTCCGGCCTTCCTTATTAAACCTCTACTTTCTCTATAGGAATTTACAGCCTGTAATTTTACCCTCAGGTACTCCAATTCCCTCGCTTTAATAGATCTAGTTGATTGATCGAAAGCATATTTCGCCTCACAGTCTAGGTCGTATTCTAGTCTCTCGAAGATTCCTTTATCATGTCTCACAAAGAATTCTTTATTCGACTCGAAAACCTCGAAAATATTGTCTATTATGGCTTTCTGACTAACGTCTAAACTTTCTCTCTTTCTTATCAAAGCTAATTCATAGGCCCTATTCAATTTCTCATACTTCTCTTCCCAAATTTTACTCGCTTCTCTTTCTTTCTGTTCTAGAATTCCTTCTAGACACGCCTTGGTCCCTACTTCACTGTAATTTTCTGCTCCAATGATTCGTCGGACAATTACTATTTTTTTATCATTTATCGACGCCTCAACGTCCAAATTATCGGCCAAAGCCACAAGAACAATTTTAGTCTGTCTAATTAGAAGAACTTCCATTTTCCCAAACTAAAAGATTTACCACAGTATTCACAGAAATCACAATAACTTATTTCTAACCCAATGCCGTACACTCAATACGCTCCCAGAAATACACATGTAATTTCACATGCCCTACTTAACACAGAAATATAGGACAGGTACTAGATATAACGACACTAAATATTGTCACCTTTGAGCTTTCACTTATACACATAAACTGGTACAATTAATCACAAGCGATCCTATCCAATTACATAACAATAGCTAGAACATATATCACAATATATTATCAAACATTTAAAAGAAACACATATGTATCACATTATCTTATAGCATAAAACACTCAAATTGCTTATACACTTCTAGAATAACACTAATACAAATATACTATTTCAAATCAGCGTTTTGTCCCACACTGAGTACTTTCCTGTGCACCAAGGCACTGTGCGGTTTCCTACAAACACTCGCACAAATTCAATTCATTAAACACTTTCTATTTATTAAACACAAAAGAAAACACTTTTCTTCTTTTTTCCGCACAACGCGTGCCCGTGAGATTCCCTGTGGATTTACTCACAAAGTTTTGATTAACCAAAATCACATTTAGAAAAAACTAACTACTAATGTCTACTAAGACTACTACATTTACCCGATCTCTATCAGGATTTCACACCTGTTCTTCTCGAACAAATTTTCACTAAACCTTCACTGGTTTAACTTTCGGACTTCTCAAAGAAGCGTTGAAATTATCTTTCTACATCCCCTGAATTATTAGACTAATTCCAACCAGTCACTAATTCCAACCCCACAATTTACTACCCCTCGACAATTATCGCGCAGACCTCTTTGGAAGATTTCAAATGAGCTTACCTTTCCTGCTGTCGCATCCAGCTGTACACGCTGATCGAATTTTCTTGCACAGGTTCCACTCCTTCTGAACAAATTCCGTCTGGCTACACGTCTCGGCTGCTAGTATTTTCCGCAGGTTCTAGTTGACTGCTTGCATCGGCGGATTCCCTTGGCTATCCTCGCCAGTACCGCCACTGCTTCACCTCCTCCGTGGATCCTCACGTATTTCACAAACACATACGTAGAATTCCTCCGCTGCCACCAGCTGTGATGGCTCCAAGGCGAAGACGCTTCACTGCTGTGCCCCGGGCGATCACCTGCTAACTGTCCCGGCTTTGACTGGCCGTGACTATCTCCACAACCCAAGAAACTGACTCGAGGAGCGGAGTTCAGTGTTTCAAACACTTTATTCTTTTCTGGAAAAGTTCACAGAGAAATGCACTGTACATAAAAATTCACATAAGCCAAGGCAAACTGCCTTTCGTTTTACACGGCGCACAGCCGAAAATAACGCTCACGCTTCGACGGTCTTGTCCAAGCACGTGGCCCGCTGACGAGATCACTTCAGTCCGCTGATAAATCCGGCGTCCAACGCCTCGCAGAATCTCCCAGCAACCACTTCCTTTTTACCAACATTTTGATTTCTATTCAATATAATATTCCTATCTCTGGTATTAATAACTGGTACAATTGTTTCCCCTTCCTTGACTTCCAATAATGAGTGTAAATTTTCACCTTCTCCCCTAATCATAATTAAACCATCATTTAAATCTTCAGTCTTCGCTTTGACAAAATTTATACTATTATTCACAATTGTACTGTTTCAGTTACTTTCAATTTAACCGTTGGGTTTTCCTCAATAAATTCTAAATTAATGAATGGGTAATCTTTCGCATATCCGATATGTAAGTTTTCTCCAACCCTAGCATAAGCTATGTACAGTAAATCGAGCAATGTTCTTCCAACTAATAAATCAACTGGTTGTGTATTGTCTGACACGATCAAAATAGTAACGTCCTTAGCCAAAACATCGTCTATCTCTACATCTGTAACTGCAGCACCTAGACTTTGCGAAACTGGGTTAGTTTGGTTTCCAAACAAATAAAGATCCTTTTTACATGGAGTAATATTTAATCCTAACATTTTAGCAATGGACATTTTCATCAGACAACTGCTAGTTCCCTTGTCTAGTTAAATATTAATGCTTTGATTGTTTATCTTTGCCTGGAGTAGATATTTGTCTGGAGGCGTCATTTCACGATTCCCATAAACATTCAGATTTTCGCTCCGCTCCTCATTCGTTTTTCTGCAAAACTTGGCAATGTGATTTCGCCCTCCACAAGCAAAACATACTCTGTCATCGCGTATCGAAGAACTAAATACTTTATGAGTTGCGGTTTCTTTTTCATTTATTTTACTTCTGCTGACGTTCGTGTTTTTGTTCACAAACTTGGTCGAATCGAACCTATTCGTATTACGATTACTTATCCTGTAATTTGAATGCGGGTAGTATTTAAATTCATCACGATAGTTAGAATGCTTCGTATTTCTGCTTTCGCTATTAGTTTTAATTCCTGATCGAACGTTTTCATAATCGTCCAGCACTTGGGTTAAATCATTCGCTTTAACAAACTTTGGCCAAGATTCAATGAAATGTTCACGCATCGTATTTGGGACTCGCTTTTTTAATTGATCTGTAATCATAAGTTCTTTTAGGGATTCAAAGTCATTTATATTTAATCATGTTAACCACTCATTAAAATAGGTACGTAATTCGAAAACAAAATCAGTCCACGTGCCGTCTACATCTTTAATACGGTTGACAAATTTTTGTCTAAAACTTTCGGGACTTAGTTTATATCTTTTTAACAATAAATTCTTAACAAATATATATTCATTAGTTTCCTGTTCTGATTCTCTCCCAATTAGCTGAGTAATTTCAAGAGGCAATAGCCCTAATAAGTGTGTTACATAGTCACTCTCCATAAGTCCTATTCGTTTAGCTTGCCTTTCAAATAATACCAAAAATGAAGCTATATCTCCGTCTTTTAAGTCAAATTTCTGCATTAAATTCCTCAAATCTATAGTGTTTTTCTTTACTTCTGGTACACTAATTTTACTTTGAGCCTGAGAAATTATCTTACTCTAATTCTGGATTTTTAATTTTTTCAATTTAAAAGCATTTTGTTGTTCAATTTTATGTAATTAATGTTCATCTATCTTATTCTGATTTTCAATTTTTAATTTCTCTAATTGCAAAACTCGCTCAAATTCAAATTTTTGTGTTTCCTGTTTCACTCTGTCGTCAACTAATCCTCCTACACATCTTTAACAAACGGTTCATCATAGTTTTTACTTTTGGTTATAATATCCTTCAAAATAACTATCGTACGAATTTCAGGGACACTCTCGCCAAACTCAACCGCTAACTGAACTAAATCACACTTTTTATATCTACCTAAGTACGCCATTTTTGAGTAAAACAAAAATTCAAGATTACCTTGTTTGTTCACGTTGTCAGGGAGTTCATCTATCGCACTTCTGATAATTGTTAGCTCTTCTTTTGCTAACAAGGCAAGCTTCTGGTTACTTGAGAGCGGCATATCAACATGACATTAAACTTCTTAAAACAATAACAAAAGTTTTATTTGAAACATATAGAAAACACTTAACGGCTGGCCGTCAACGTGCGCCCCCATTGATTACACATCGCTGTCTCTGTCTTACAGTATCGCAGTGCACATGCGCTAACATTCTTTGTGCGGTCTGTCACATTCTGCCATCTATTAACATAAAAAAATTGCTTACAATATATATATATATATATATATATTACATATTACGTACTTCTTGCAAGCATAGTTAGGTATTTACTTGTAGTAAAAAAATATATTTATATTAAGTTATTGTAATATGTCTCTTACGGTACATGGAGCAGTAAGGAACATTTATAAAAACGACATTTAGCTTCCAAAAAGGTCTAACAAGTCACTTCCAAGATTAGGTGCAAAATAATTTACTGGTCTCATATTTCAGGGAGCAATTTCTTCTTTTTAGTACATAAATATAAATATATGTATACCCGTAAAAAACTAGACATACTTTTTTTTTCTTTCAGGAAACTCCAAAAGAATTGAACAAAGGTACGCACATCAGAAAATACAGTCCTGTGTGGTTAGCTGAGACAGGTTTTTCTGAAATAAAGTTTCTTATGTCCCGTTATAAATCTTGAAGTAAAATCCCACATTCTATTTCTTCCACATCATTATTCTAGTACCCACATAAAAGATGCATATAGATTTTTTTTGCCGTGCTTAAAATCTTCCCTTTGCAGAGTAAGTTAGAAGTTCAGTAATTCAATTTATCGCTTCAGGTTACCCATCCTACATTGCCTGGACTATAAAATGTGTGTTTTGCGATAATAAATTCAGGGGTATGAAAAAGAAAACATGAGAAAATATTTATTTCCATGTTTTTACACATATTTCATGTATTATGTATGAATTAGAATGCGTCTCCTCTACTGCTGCGAAAATATATAAAGGCATATTTGGGAAATTTGAAACTGTTGTGTAATATAAAATATGAAGCTTAAATTCATAGAAATGCTGGAAATAGTGGAATTAAAAGCCTACAAAATACTTTATTTTACTTCGCACTGAAAGCTGATACGGAAATAGAGTTTAAACACTCCAGATGTTTACACCAATTATTACTAATATTCATTATTTTATTTCTTTTAGAAATTGCTATCATTCCACACACTTCTGACTTAAATAAAGCAGCTGATCTCTTGATGTATTACGATGACTTCCATTTGCCTTTTTTCCTTATTAATATATATATATATATATATATATATACAATTATGATATTCATTTACTTACTTCTTTTCAAATTGTTATCATTCCATACACATCTGATGAAAATAAAGTAGCTGATCTTTTGATGTAATACTGGGACTTCCTTTTGCCTTGTTGCCTTATTAATTTATATATATATATATATATATACAGTACAAATCGTTGATAAGAACATCGAGGGGACTTTAAAAACTGGTTCTTATAATCGATAGTTTTTATATCCGATAGATAACTTAAAACTGCTGGAAATACCAAATTCATCGTCACATAATTTCTATTTACACCGAAACGTCAGGTTCAAAAATGGTTAAAAGGTTCAAGTTCAATCAAAGAAAAACACACTCCTTATTTTCATATAAGTATGTATTTTTAAACTTTTTCAAATACATAGTTCTAAAAACATTAAAAAGAAAAATGAATAAAATTATGTAGCTATTATGAATGCACATTCATAATGCAATATTTTGTTTTTACCTGTTTATTCATTTTCTGAAAAATAGTCAGTAATATTTGTTTGTTTAAGTTTTTTTGTGTAAATAAAAATAATTTTCTGTTATCGCGACAAGTTCTTTGACAGTTTTTTTTGATCGCATCCTTCAAAAAATCGTCATTGCAAGCTAAAAATTTATTAACAGTATTGATTGCTGAAACATTTCTTTTAAATTTGGGCAAGAAAACTCGTTGAAAAGATGTTCTGAATTGGCAATGTCGTCAATATCATCATCTCTGCCAGAAATCTATACATTTTACGCCTGCAACAATATCTTCATCCGTTACATTCCCATGAGTTGCAAGAGCCAAATCTATGTGTTCATATTCCTGAAGTGAATCTTGTTCAGTTGGCAAATCTCGAACGCAGTCTCGAAGCATTTCATCTCATCATTGAAAGCTTACCACCACTTCAGTTTTTGTGTTTGAAACACAACGTCCTATCCGAGATCATCCCGTAAAATAGGCCAGTTTCATCAGCTTTGAAGATTTCATGGTCTTCATAACCTTCTCTTAACGTAGTCCAAACGGTTTTAAGCCAGTTATCAGAAACTTCTGGTGGCACGACCTTTGATTCTCCACTGATTCTCTCGAACCCAATGGAATGCCTCTCCCGAAATCTCTAGATACACGAAGTTCAACAACAGAAATCATGCTTTTTAAAGAGCTTCGCAAATTCATTTGCTTTCGCTTGCAAAATCGGTCCTCTTAGGGGAATGTTGACACTATTTTGAATCTTAAACCATTGCAAAATGGCTTCTTCTATGTCAGCATGTGGACAGTTTCGAAGTATTTTAATTTTAGTCATTTTTTTAGATAAAAAAATGGATAAAATGGTTGAAGAACAAAGTGCTGCTACTTTCCGTCCGTTTACAATTAACATGTTCTTATAAGCGATTTATTTTCCCAGAAACCAATTAATTTTAAGTCACTAAAAGCAATATGTTCTTATTAAAGATGTTATTATAACCGGAAATTATATCCATCATTACACATGAGAATTGGCCGGGAACTAATAATTCCGTTCATTTAAGCGATATGTTCTTATAACCGGTGTTCTTATAAACAGTTTTTTCTGTATATATATATATATATATATATATATATATATATATATATATATATATATATATATATATATATATATATATATATATCCAATTTTTTATGCTATTTTTGATCTTGCTTCTTTAACTTTTGATATTGTCAACAAGCTATGTTACGACAAGTACGCCCGCTTAAAATAAATAAATAAAATAAAAATAAAAATAAAAATTTATGTTATAGGGTAAATCAAGTAACTGATGTCTTGATGTATTAGTTGGACTTCCTTTTGCTTTGATTCTTTATATATATCCCATTACTTCTGATATTCATGATCTAGTTTTTAAACTTCTTAAATGTGTTAATATTCCATATTCATATGGGGTAAATAAAGTGACTGATCTCTTGATGTATAACTGGAACTTCATTTTGCCTTCACTCTTTTCATGAAACATGAAATTATTGCTGATATTCAAGATATAGTTCTAGCTTCTTAACTTTTGAAATTGTTATTATTCTTTTTTTTTGTAATTAAAGTATCTGATCTCATGATGTATTACTAGAACTTCCTTTTTAACTTTATTCCTTATACGTATACTATTGTTGCATACGTAGAAGGAATGAAGTTCATGATCTCGCTTCTTAACTATTGAAATTGTTAATATCCCATATTCATCCAGGGGTAATTAAAGCAATTAATATCTTGATGCATTACTGGGACTTCACTTTGCCTTCACTCCTTTTATACAATATTAAATGCAACCGTTATACAATTTATATTTTCTGAACTTTTAAAAGCAAAATATGTCCCCAAAATGAATTTTTTACTGATATTATACTTTAAATTTGTCTTCGTGTTTCTACACATATAAACATAATCTGAAATCATTATCACACCCATATGTGACTTGTAATGTTACATGTTCTTTAATAATGTTACTTATCTTACTGGTAGGTATGTCAAAGACAGCTTATAAAGTAGGTTATATTTCTGTGTTCATTAACATAAAATGAATTAGCATACAATATAGAAATCCCACTTATTTCTAAACCTTATAATCTAAGACCGAAGGGTTTTTTCTTCATACTTTTTGGGGAAATTCTCCATGGACAGCCCAGTAGAGATAAGCTTTCTTATAAAAATTTGCGACTGAAAAGTACTTGTCTTGATGAACCTATTAAAATATTTTTAAAATCCCTAAAGTCCCCAACAGAACAAAGGATACAGTCAGGAAAATATGAAACGTCGATGCGATGCTGGTGTCCACGTAAACGTCTTGAGATGTCACTATTTTAAAATTTTCAACAGCAATGTCTTGTGAGGTCCTGAGGGGTAGAAAAAGATAGCAGTTCACTCCCAGCCCTACCCAGGGTCTGCATTCGAGGTATATTGGAAACTGCCTTCCTGAATTGTTTGTCTATCTCAACACAAGCTCGGAGATAAGGAAAAGAGTATACATGTTGTGGAAACCTACAATCCTCTTTAGCAATATAATCCACTCGCTCGTGACCTAGTATACCGCAGTGGATAGGAATCTCTTGATATGGAATGTTCGAACCGCAGTTCAAGATGTTGCTAGCTATAAACTTGTATTTGCCAGACGAGGAGAGTCAGCATAGTGATAGGAGCAAAGAGTTAAATTTGCTGCCTTGGAGTCAGTAAGAAATACATTGTGATGAATTACGATGGAAAGAGGTCTGAAGAGGGCCTGATTCTAAAGGTTAATGCGTGATAAATTATATCCAAAATCTGATTTCCTGGTTTCAAATCAGATAATCCGTGGTCTAAACAAATAGAGATATAACATATAATTTATCAGATACTGAAGTCTACAATGAAAGTTACAAAAAGTGATTTTTGATATCTATCGTCAAAGAAAATAACATAGCCAAAAAGTGATATTAAAATACGTAAAGTTTATCTTTAAAATATAAATTCCATTCTAAAATATACAATGCATCCACGTTAATATTATGTATTATTCAATTTACACCTAAAAAATACAATATAACACAAAATATATGAACATGAGAAAATCTAAGAAAGTACGTCTCAGGGGAAATCCAATAGCTATTATTTACCCCGGGAGTCTATGATAGTAAAAAAAAAATTAAATCCCAGTCCACGGCTATCGTAAAATGTTCATTTTTTTTTAACGTGGAGGCAGAAAGATTATTTTGCCACTACATTACACTTGGGATCGATAAACATCACGGTTCTCAGTTTTGTACTATTATATTTTTCTATGTCGTGGTATTTTATCTACGGTCACAATAGTATGCTTTAACTAAGATGCATATTAAGAAATGTTTTTCACTGCTGTTGTCTGATTGTTCATATCATCACGCTCACAATAAAGAAGGGAAACATCACAGTTTGATTGTATTTTTCGTTTTTTTTTAAACTTCAATGAAAATATATAAAAGGAAAAGTAGGTTATATTCCCTACTTTAGCAGTTTTGTATATTGCTCTAGATCTAAGGTTTAACTCTCTGAGGTAGGAAGGTGTGTGTATATATATGTATGTGTGTAGGTGTTTATATGTATATATATATATATACAATATATGGACAAAAAGTATTTGGAAACTGCATGTTTTTCAGAAAAAGTGCTTTTTATTCCATTTACTAACGGGTAGATCCTCCTTTTGCTTGAATTTTAGCGGCAACATATCGTAGCGTACTTTTCAGAAGTTTTCTATATGTCTCGGCAGGAATAGCTAGCCATGCCTCTTGCAACGAGAAGAGATTACTTTGAAGATGGGCGTGGGTGGCGGTGTCAGTTCGCATCCCAAGTGCTTGATCGGATTGCGATTGGGTTTCTGGGAAGGCCCTATTAATGTAGGTTACCATATTAATGTCGGTTTTGTTGTTTGTTTTGCATTTAAACATCATTTTGTTAATGACGCAAATATTACGTCATCTTATAATTTATAAAATTTCAATATTTTTTTTATCTCTGTATGTAATTCTTTGTTTTGTTTCACGAATAAACATAGAGCTAGTACTTACTTGCAGCATTTCATGTCAGCATTACTTGCAGCAGTACTTGCCCATTTTTTCGCATATTAACACTCCGTGTTTAACTTTTGGAAGTGAGCGTATATATATATATATATATATATATATATATATATATATATATATATATATATATATATATATATATATATATATATATATATATATATATATATATATATATATATATATATACTAGTATATAACCCCCGTCAAAAATGACGGAATGTTGATCAGCGTTACCTTCTCATAAGAATTTATACGAACAAAAAAAAAAGCATGAAGATTCTATTTTTGAATGTAATGAAGATAGATTTTAAACATATACCACGATGAATACAAGTACATAATGCTATATAGGTTCCAGAAAAATATAATTTTTCTTTAAGTGTAAAATTCTACATCAATATTAAATAAATAAAAATACAAAAATTTAGCCAATTAAATTACACAAACTGTACTTAAACAGCAGTAAAGAACAAAACAAAACTAAACTAAATCAAAACTAAACTAAAACTGTTTCAAAAGTGAATGACTCACCAGACAGTAGGCATTGCTGAAAACGATACATAAACAGCAGTAAACAACAATAAAATTAAATAAATCTAAATAGTTTCAAAAGTAAATGGCTAACCACACAACAGGCATTAATTTATAATAATTACATAATAATTAGCAAAGTGAAACACAATTTAATTAACATTAAAATTAAACATTAAAAATGTAGTTATTTAAAGGGAATATAAAAAATCATGGAGTAGAAGGAATTCGAAATTCAAGTGAATGACTCAATTGAATAAATGATTCTTTTCAATGGATATTTTAATTTGAAGATATTTCAAAAACTATATGGTTTTGAGCTAGGGTGTGCACTTGAAATTTTCATATTTTTTAAAGGGCTTTCAAAATATGTAACTTTTGTGGTATTATTTTTGAAGAAAAATTTTTGAAAATGGCGTCGCAATGTTAAAATATTCCCGACTTGTTCCGTTCCGGAATGGTTACCTAAATTTTTCAACTCCTGACTTCTATATAAGTAAAGATATATATATATATATATATATATATATATATATATATATATATATATATATATATATATATATATATATATATATATATATATATATATATATATATATATATATATATATATATATATATATATATATATATATATATATCTTTACTTATATAAAAGCCAGGACGAACTTTAAAAATGAATAATTCGAAAACGAAACGGTGAAAACGAACGGCACCAAACGGATGGAAAAGAAGCCGGGTTTTGTGTGGCAACAAAAAAATAAATAGTTCTGTTGGCGACCAACGGATGGCGCTGTCGGATTTGTGATATAGGATTATACAAAGCAACAAACGATATAAAAAGGAGTAACTGCAGCAGGTAATGGTAGTCGAAGCTTATATGCATCGAAATGCTGTCCATAGTTGAGAAAGCCCTCTTAGTTAAACTGTATTATAAGAATTCGGAAAGTGCCATTGCGGCATTGCGAGCATATCGCTACATGAAGGGTATGCGAGATAGCAAAGGACAAATAACGTCTTCTGCATTGAACAAAATGATGAAGAAATTTGAAGCTACAGGTTCTTTGGTGTCACGTCCAAGAAATGGACGCTCCTCAGCAGGCGCTGCTGTTGCCACGACAGTGGAGTAGACGGTGCAATCAATGTCGGCGGTTTTTGCATATAGGGAGTGCAGTACTCGAGAAGTTTCGAGGCAGACAGGAGTGTCGTACGTAACTGTCTGGAGAGCACTGCGAATAACCCTGAAACGGTATCCCTACAAGTTGCAACATAACCCAGAACGGAAACCTCTTGACTTCGACTCTCGCCAAGATTTTGCAAATTTGGTATTCAATCAGATGGAAGAGCAGAACGACTGGCTTCACACTGTGCTTTGGACAGATGAAGCGCATTTCACACTCTCTGGCACTGTTACCACCCACAATTGTCGAGTGTGGATCACAGAAAATCCACATGCATTTGTTGAGGTACCCTTGCAACTGCCTAAAGTGACAGTCTCGTGTGGCTTCACTGCTGATTTCATAATTGGTCCATTTTTTTTTCGAGGAAGTCACTAAGACGGGTTTCAAAACAGTTTCTGTCACTGGTCAGCGATATGCGGCACTGTTACAGAACAACATTATTCCTGAACTGCAAGCGCGACAGGCACTCCAAACAGTCACCTTTATGCAAGATGGAGCACCACCTCATATTGCTCTGCCGGTGCAACGCCTGCTACGCTCAACATTTGGGGAGGATCGCATTATCAGCCGATGCTTTAATCACGCATGGCCTCCAAGATCTCCCAATGTGACACCCTGTGACTTTTGGCTGTGGGGATTCTTGAAGTCAAAAGTGTACCGCGACCAACCGGCATCACTAGCAGCACTGAAAGATGCCATCCGCCAAAATGTGTCTGCCATAACGCAAGAAATGCTACTCAATGCTGTGAACGGTGTGGTGATACGTCTCACAGCGGTACTTCTGAATGATGGACAGCACATTGAACATTTACTGTAATTAACTGTAATTAAGCTGACTTGTAACTTGTAAACATTTTTTCATTTGTAAATCAACTTTTGGTGAAATAGCGCCATCTGTTGGTCGCCACCAGAACTATTTTTTTTTTCGTTGCCTCACAAAACCCGGCTTCTTTTCCATCCGTTTCGTGCAAACCGCATCTTTTTTCCTTTATTCGTTTTCGAATTATTCATTTTTAAAGTTCGTCCTCACTTTTGGATCACCCGGTATTACCCTGCTGGCCACCCTAATTGCAACACCAAGAAAGACAAGAGATATCACAACAACATGTTGTAGATAACATGTTGACCAAGTATCAAATTATTCAATTTATAGATTTCTGTAAAGTGTGGTTCCTGCCAAAATCAGTAACCAGAGTAGCCGCCATTGTTAGAGATCACCACTTCCACACGCCACGGCATTGATTAAAAGAGACTTTGGATGAGTTCTTGGGGTACAGCAGACCAAGCAGCTTCCACACGTTGCCAAAGTTGATCTGATGTGGCAGCTGGGGATGGAATCTGGGTAAATCGTACCATAGACCACATGTTTTCTATCGGCGAAAGATCCAGAGAGCGAGGCGGCCAGGGAAGCAATTCCATCTGGCGATTGACGAAGAACCGTTGAACAATGCGTGCCACGTGTGGTCGCGCATTATTCTGTTGAAATATGGCTGTGGGCAAGCCCTGAATGTAAGGAAGGACAACTGGCTCCAACACCTCGGAGATGTAGCGCTGGCTGTTTAAAGTACCGGCAATGCGTACTAGAGGTGTGCGAGAGTGATATCCAATACCGCCCCATACCATAATACCCGGTGCAGGACCAGTGTGGCGGTGCATAACGCTGCTCTTCAGCATCCTCTCTTCATGGTGTCTCCCGACTCGAATGCGACCATCGTGGTGTTGCAGACAGAAGCGTGACTCGTCAGTAAAGACAATTTCATTCCATTCTGCGGTCCACATCCTTCTGTCATCGCTCCATTGGCGGCGGAGATGTCTGTGCCAAGGGTAGACAAAGCAATGGACGTCTTGCGGACAGACCACTCTGCTGTAAATGGCGTCGAATGGTACGCGCAGACACTGGATGATGCGTTGCAGACTGCATGTACTGTGCTATGGTTCGTGATGTGACTGAGCAATCCGTCACTGACATGCGCACAATTTGCCTATCATCGCGTGAAGTGGTGCGCTGAGGTGGATGCGATCGAACACGCCGGTCCGTCGTACCCTCCTGCATCCAACGATCACATATCCGCATTACAGTTGTTTGGTTTCGTCCAACACGACTACCGATTTCCCTGTAAGTTAATCCACAATCTCCGTAGGCCACTATCCTTCCTCTGTCGAACTCAGATACTTGATCAAAAGATGATCGCTGTTTTGGACGAGGCATAATTGATCGTTTTTTGAAAAAACCACAAGAAAAACACAATTGCCGAACTTGAAATCGTCGAAATCTCCAAGCCTTAAATAGCGCTTTGAAGTGGCGCCACAGGCGCGCGTGATGTGCGTCTGCGCTGAAATTCTAATCATTTGCATATCTCACCTCCGCTAATGCATGTTGTAAATTTCATGTTATTTGCATGTCTTCTTCAGGGTGTTGCATTTACAGTGGCCAGCAGTGTATATATATATATATATATATATATATATATATATATATATATATATATATATATATATAGAGAGAGAGAGAGAGAGAGAGAGAGAGAGAGATAGATAGATAGATATATATATATATATATATATATAAATATGTGTGTGTGTGTGTGTGTGTGTGTCTATGTGTTTAAACTATTATCATATCTGTCACAGGAACTCGAAAGTACATTGTTTTAGAAACTAATCACTTATTTAGCATGGAACCCAAATCTAATTAAGTTTTTCTTCCTGATTGGAGATTACGTATTTAAAGTTAAATAAGTAAAAGCGGTATATTCCAACCTAAAGAATAAAATTGCATTTAAATTAAAAAATTATTAAAAGTGTTGAAAACCACAACGTCTGAAACAAAAGAATGTTATCCTTAATTACCGTTTAAAAACCAGTATAGATAATTGTGCTGAATACTTTGGAAATTAAAAGAAAATATGTATTTCTTAAATACGTGTTGCAAACCACTGAACGTGGGGAGAAATAAACGAGCATGATAAATCACAAACCCAGATTTAAAACCCGCAATACATAAAAAAGGAAATTGTTACATTAAAAAATATCAAAAGAAAAATGTAAAATCTGTAAAACGACCGGTAATTAAAAGGTAAAGAAATTTCTTGATATTTTATCTGTTTGGTAGGAAAGATAATGAGTTCCTACAGGATATAAATTATTCTCTTGAACCAATAAAAAACAACTGAGAAAACTTCTAAAAGATCTTTTTATAAAATAGTGATATAAAAATGTCCAAAAATAAACTTTGAATAGAAATTTTTACTCGCATGTACGAAAAGATAATTTTTCTATAGTAATGAGCATAGATAAAATATTTTAACAGTTGCTCGGATTAATTTAGTGTCAAAAATATATATAAAGTGTTTGCGCAAGGAGAGATCATTAAAAATGCCTTTTGAAAATCAAAATAAATTTTTAATCGAAAAAAAAATTTTAATTACCTTGAAGCGGGAGTTTCAAAATAAAAATTGGTGATCTTGACATAGGAGATAAAAAGTTATGTAGAATTCTGGGGGAAAAACACTATAGAAAGGAGCCTCTTAAGAAATCCCATAATGTTTAAACAACTTCGGCAAAAAGGCTCACGACACAAAAACATTGCCATACTCCTTCAAACAAAAATCTGGAATGCTCTTTCCAACCTTATCAAAATTCAAATTTAGATTCAATTTTTTAATGTTTATTTTATATTTTTTAATATTTATTTTATGTTTTTAGGGCCCCGAGTTGCCCAAATTGGTTGGCAGATCTATACTGTCCGCCCGTTATATACTTTTAAACCACGGAGATATATATTAATCGAAAGTAAAGCATTGTCTGTGTTAGAAGCTCAGTAACAAACGGCGGAATCTGCACTCATTAGCAGTAAAAGGCTGCACATATAAAACGTTGCAATGCCTCCCACAATAGAAAAACCCGTTTTACCATCAAAGCATCAGTTCAGTATTTTTTTTTCATAATAAACTTCAAATATGTTTTTAAATTCTTATCAGTTTTAACTAATTTTCATGCTTTTATTCCGGAATATTTTTCTTTCGACTTTTTTCATTAAACATTTCTTTCTTACCTGTATTATTCTCTTCAGAGACAGATCCTTCAAGCTATCCAATTATACCATCTTATTTATCTTTGAGGGGCACCATTTTCAGTTGTCTATATATATATATATATATATATATATATATATATATAACAGTTCCGTAACTGACTCACTGACATACAGCGCACAGACCAAACTCCTGGACCTAAAGGGCTGAAATTTTGCATGGCGATTCTTCTTATGGTGTAGGGGTGCACTATGAAAGATTTTTGAAAAATTCTTCTTAGATTTTTTTAAATAAAGTTTTTAAGTTATTTTTGTATCTTTTTTTAAAAGTTTGCATTTAAAATAATAATTTGAGGGTTATAAAATTTATATTACATGAAAGATCGTAAAAATACCTTTAAAATGAAATCTTTTTCGAACCTTTACCTCGACTTTCTGATTTTTGGTGAATTTTTAGAATTTAATGTATAAATGCTGATCACGTGATTTCTTTTTAAGGTAATTTAAATAAATTTATCGTCACGTGCATAACAACTAAATAGACAAAAAAATATTCTTTTTTCTTTCTAATGCAACAGACGATTGCATATTATCCAAAAAAATTTCCCTTACGATTTTTTTCTAAATATATATTTTTTCTTTTTACATCAATTGTATACATTGATGGTCGCATTTATTATAAATATATATATATATATATATATATATATATATATATATATATATATATATATATATATATTGCATTAATTGCTTACGTTGACCGTTGTATTTAATTTGAATATACTCCGTAGCGAAGCGCGGGTTTTCAGCTAGTTTTTTATATAAATCCATTTTAATTAAGAAATCTCTTCCAAAAGTGACTGAAAAAATATAATTCAAATTCAAAATTAAACCATATATTCTATAAATTATGCATTTTGCACATCTTGAGGGAATTTAAAGAAAATATATTCTGAAAATGTTGTCTTCAATTAGGAAGTTTATTTATAAATAGACCTCACCACATTTCCATGTTTATTCCAATTTGATATTATCCCGCATATAATGTTAAGCAACTAATTTCGAAAAACGTAATTTTTTTTTGTCAATTTATAAGTCAAATCAAATAAGCCTCAACCAGCATTAATATCAATTATTTGTGATACTTCAATGAACGTTTTCATAAATAGCATTTCGGCATTCCTTTCCATTTCTTTGAATATTATGTTTCAAATTTGTGTGTTTTCTGCATAATTGCTCTGTAAGCTCTTATGCTCGGATAAATTTTCCACACTCCTGATTTTTTTGAACGTTTGAAATCATCTCAATAAATTAATTCCATTAACTTATTTATTAAAATTATCCTCATCGACAGAATAAATGGTAATTGCACAATATGTCTATACTTTTTGCAGCAAAATATAATCTGTCACTAACTAGACTACTCAAAGTAATCGATCCAAAGTTTCACTGTTTCCACCGGCAAGAAAATTGTGCTAAAAACAGTTGCGTGGTGTAAAATATTAAAATAATTAATTGCATGATGGTAATTAATATTAATTTACTCATTACGCCGTTTTCGTTAACTGGCTTCTTTTTTTTTTTGCAGCTCAAGGTAACGTGAAGCAATTTATTAAAACGTTTTTAAATAGAATGTATATTCTTTCGAACACTTTCTGATATGTTTTATGAGTTTTCCTTCCTTTTTATATTTTGAAATAAGCTGTGATTAAAAATGTGATAGTAGTTCCGTAATTAATATTTTTATCGCAAGCTGTATTTTTACGCTGAACATGAAAGATAGATGCAATTTTATACCTTATCAATTAATTTAACACTTTATTTCATTATATATTTTTCGTTTATGAGGCTTTGCTCCTTTATGCTTTGTGATTTAAAAATTAAAATGACACAAAGTTTATTTTGCAACAAATATGTTCACAAAAACAGCACCTAATTGAATTGTTTTCACATTAAAAAAATATTGTATAAATATTTGTTTTTCCCACGTCTATTGAACACCTCTAATTCTATTTATATACATTTCTTTTATCACAATCGCTTCATGTAATTTTTGCAATAAGGCAAGAAAAGGATGCCTTAATATTTTTAAATCAAATGAAATTCAGTTTAACTCCAAAGAGAAAATATTTAAATACAATTTGGATGGTATTTAGAGTTAATAAAAAAAATCTTTATTAGAAGGCCATGATACATTTTAAGATCAGTTTAATTTCTCTACTTATTTCAGGTACATTTTATATTCAATTTGTTTATATTAAACATGTTAATCATTGTGTAAATATTTTTTATCACATTTATCCAACAACTTTAATTTTATTAATGCACTCACTTTTTAATTCCAATCACATCCTGCAACTTTTTTTTATAAGTCAAGAATAGAATTTCTTAATATTTTCTTATCATAAGTAATTCCTTTTTATCTCCAAAGAGAAATATTGATATAGAAATTAGTTTGTCTTTTTTCTTAATATAAAAGCATAATTAAAATTTTATGATACTTTGCGATATCAGTTTCGATTTTCCCGATCTTTTGAGTATCCTTATATAAAATTTGTTATGATATATATTAAATTTGTCATTTTTTGTGTAAATGTTTCTTTTTCTCACGTTTATTGACAACTCTAATTATGTCTATTCACTGTTTCGTTTCAACCACATGTTGTAATTTTTGTTATGAGGCGAAAATTGAATCTTCTGTATTTTCGTATACGAAATTCCTTTTATCTCTAATGAGAAAATATTATAATTAAGTTTTCTGTCAATTAAGAAAAACAATTAAGTTTTCTCCAGTCTTAAAAAATCATTAGAATACTATGATGTATTTTGAGATCAGTTTCTTTTTCACTGATATTTTAATCCATCTTATATTATGGGTTTAAATGGGATATATATCCATCTATACCCCCTTATATATGGGGGTATAATGGGTACTTTGATGTGGTAAGTGGATGTGAAACGGTACGTGCCTACTAGATGTCGCCCCTGGGGGGTGGGGGGGGTGCTCGGTTGAAATTTAGATTGCACCCGGTAGCTATATTGACTAATCTTGTTGATGCTCATAAATAAAAAAAGTGGTCAGAAAATTACAGTGGTTAACAGGGTGAATGCCTTCGGACAAGTGCATTAACAACAAGAACATATTACATTTGATATCAGCAGTAAATCGAACAGTTTTTCTATTGCATATACTGTGTTGATATGATTACCTAGATCATTTGATGATGAGAATTTTAAATGAATTCTACTGCCTCCATTTTCAATCATACACGATTCTGGTATCCCCGGGTTGATGAATGTATGAATGCCCATCCAAGAATCTTTTGTAAGCATAAATAAATAACTCTATATTAAGGTAATAGTAGATATTGATTCCTTCGATCATGAGAATCTTGTCGTTGATAAAATCTTGGTGGATTGCTATAATTCCACCTCCGTCTGTCTTCCGCGTCACTCCATCGTCACTGATTTGCTGACTCATTAAAACTTCGTTGATTTCTAGCAGGTGAACTGGAATATTCGTGTTTTTCTCATTTTTCTCTGAACTGGCTTCTGGCAGGTGTATTCTTTTTAGCCTTCTCCAACCTTTCAAACGGATTATTGATGTCTTGCAGGAACAGGAGTGTCCTCAAATGCGGTGATGAATCGAGAGTGAGAATCTCAACCAATTCCGTATCTTCTTTTTTGAGCGATTTCTAATTCTAATTTTTGCTTATAAAACATGAAGAGGTCTCCGTTTTCTTTTAGTTTCAATTCCCTTAACTCAGTATGCAAAATTTCTTTGCTTTTTTAAAATATCGACGATAAATGTTTTTTGATTACCTCATGATCTTCCCTGTAAATTTGCGTTTTGTTAATTAATTTTTGTATTTCTTCACTGACATAGTGCATTAAATTTTCTTTTTTCCAGTTTTTGTCTAATTCCAATACTCTTGCCAATGCTCTTTTGTCTAATTCCAAACTTTCATCAAAAAGATTTATCCATGGGAGAATATTTTTAATTCTTCTATTATCGAATGTCGGGATTATTAATTGAACATCCGTTTTTCTTATTTCTTCAGATTTTCTGCTCCACTCATCATTCGTTTGAGTACTTTCGGTATTTTTTTTCCTTGTCATTCTCTTCTTTTTCAATTTTATTTTGGTATGTTTTCGCTCCATCATGAGCCACAGTTTGTTGTAAATAGCTGTCGTCTAAATTCAGATGTCGTATTTTTAAGTCCCTTTCTGGTGTTTCCGTCGCTATTTCCGTCGTGTTTTCATGTTTATTTTTGATTGAAAGTCCCGGGATATTAATTTCGAATACCAAAAAAAAAAAAAAATCTTCGATGGGACATGGAACTCGACTTTTGTAATTATTTTGATTATTATACTGTTTTAAATATAAAAACTAAAAAATTCTATTTTCTGATTTCATAATTTCGAAACAACATTAATTCGGTTCCATGCACATTTATAAGTGTATTTATTTTATTATGTAAATCTTAAATTGTCTATGTGCTGAAAATCCTTCATGTGGTTTTTCGTACCTGTTTTCCTGGAAGAAGGGAATGTGCCTCCCGTATGCAATTAAGTGGGACCTGTTACTGTACGGATAGTACACAAGGTCCTTTCCACAAGAAGGGAGAATTACTTGCCACCCTCTCAGTCATTAAGGGGACATAGTTCCTCCATAACGACGACCCAGCAATCATCTTTTAACCAATTATATATCTGAAAGGTGTTAATTGTTCTAGAACATTTTCTGACCTCTGCGTTTTTGGTGCTGGGAAATTTTAACGGTTTTTTAAGACGGTTGAAAAAAAGTTGCAACTGTGAGATTGCTCGAGGTTGTTCACTCTTCAGCCCCAGTCGCCATTTTTGTATGCTGCTATTTCTGTTCTGCTTTTGGACCAAGTTTAGTACAACAATGAGTAATAATCATCAGTCTATAGTAAGGGTTGTGGTAAGTAATAATAATTTGTAATACATTTTATCAGGCGAGAGGACAGAATAGTTAATACATGTAGCTAGGTTTTATTATGTGGTCAAATACTTTCTTAATGTATGTAGATAATTATTATGTTGTTTCTGTGCAAATTGTAACTAACGATAAAAAAATTTAAATAATAAGAAGAGATAGTAAATGCTAATATTATTTATTTAAATTGAGTTTGTTTTTCTAATTATCTCATCTATAATTAATCATGTGTAAGAATGTGTTTCCTCCAATTTACAATTTTAAAAAGTGCCCTTATACGATCATCTATTTTATTACAAGTTCTAATTCCACATAACACTTGATTATTGCCAATGCATATTATGTAAGTTCTTACATGTTTCTTTGCAGAATTCTTTTCCAGCTCGGCTTTTGACAGGCGGTGTTTCACGCTCGTTGCAGTTGAAGAGATTGCACTCACACATAATCCGTAAGTAATTTGCAGTGTGGTCGTAATTAAAGACACAGCTAAATAAATACATCATTAATTTACTTAACTTCCTTTATTCGTTCAATTTCACGGAACCACACCTCCACTTTAACCACTTGAACCCAGCCTAGCACTCGACATTTCTATAACACGGAGCGCCTCGCCACACGTCTGTTTTTATTGAATCTAAATCCCGGTCTGCCTAACTTACTCTTTGTTTTACTCTGTTCAAACTCCCCAGAAATCTTCTAGAACATCTATATGACGTCGCACAGAAGATGAGGCTAAGGAGGGGATTTCCTGTCAATAAAGTCTGGTTCTATTTTCAGCTCCTCGTGGGTTTGGCCCCTTTGACTCTTTCGCGTTTCGCAACGTGAAAAATAGTGACATTTGACGCCACACAATTAGATCTGTTCTGAAGCCCTCTTTAAATTACTTTAGCTACTCCCCTTTCTCTAAAAAGATTCTTTAGATCTCTCATTCTCTCTCTCTAAATATATATATATATATATATATATATATATATATATATATATATATATATATATATATATATATATATATATATATAAAATAATCCTAAAAATACACCTAGTAAAACTTCAGCTTGCCATCCCTAGAACTTGGGAGGAAAGAGAAAGCTGACTAGAGGACATTCCGGCTCGAGGAATTCAACCCGCCTACTGTTTCTAGTCTGGATATTGACAGGTTAAATCCCTAGTTCGGAAAGCCCTTCTATGATGTCAGTAGGTGGGAGAAGGTATATTCTCCCCAGATGTCGCCGCTGCGAATGTTCGGTCGAAATTGAGGTGGCAACAGGAGATGGTGTTTATTCATCTATCCTGTGCCCCCATTGAAAGAAATTATTCTTGCTGATTAAGTGCGAATGTCTGCCTTGAAAAGTGATCCTGCATCGGAAAGGCAACAACAACTACAAGTTCTTGGAACTAGCTAAGCAAACACGAATTGTGATAAATTACGGGAAAATAATTATAATTTTTTCCAACATGACTTGTTATTCATTGTATTTAAATATGATATTTGGACAATTCTGGGGAAAACGTGATCAAAGGAATACAAAAACATGTCTCATAAACAGCAGTCAATGAGGATTGGGCGCTTATGTCAGCATTTCATAGTTTTCTGCAAGTTATTTCAACAACATAAACCAATTTGACGCTGATAAAAGTGTTTATTTATAGAAAGATGCATCTCAATCTTCGCGCCGTAATTATTCGATAGAAATTTGCGAAAGTAATTTCGAATTGTGAAGAAAAAGGCAATTTAAAATTAATAACCGGAAAGCAATTATTCATCGATTATTCGGAGAAACTTACGGAAATTTTCTAATCCCATTAAGCTAATTAAATATCAAAGGCAATTATTGCGCTTCAAAACACTTTATAACAAAGAATCATTAGAAATTCTGCTGTGAATATATTGGTTTATGAACAATTTCTGTAGAATAAATTCACATCTTAAGAATTTAATTTCCTTTTAAAATGCTCTCCCCCATCGATGTATTGGTACGGGTCATTAATTTTTTAATACAATTTAAAATGTCATTAAATCTAGGGACTTTCGATGCAGAAGGATAATCAATTACTGATACATCTTGCGCGTTTTTGTCGGAGGTAAGAAAATGAAAATTAAACATAAACATAACTTACAACCTCTGTTCACGAAAACTTAAAATTTTTGCTTTATATTGAACAGAAAATGTAAAATTATTATTTAAGGGAGCATAATGACTTATATAAAGATTGCTAAAATATTTTCATTTATATATATATATATATATATATATATATATATATATATATATATATATATATATATATATATATATATATATGTATGCATATATATATGTATGTATGCATATATATATATATATATATATATGTATGTATGTATGTATATATATATATATATATATGTATGTATATATATATATATATATATGTATGTATATATATATATATATATATATATGTATGTATATATATATATATATGTATGTATGTATGTATATATGTATATATATATATATATATATATATATATATATATATATATATATATATATATATATATATATATATATATATATATATATATATATATATATATATATATATATATATATATATATATATATATGTAATGAAATAAGATCAGATTACAGAAATATCAGTAAAAAAAATTTATTTCCGAGTGGCTAAACAGACATCTTATCTAATGGAAAGCCAACACCCGAGTGATTCCCGGGGTTTGCATATAGAGGTATCTGCGGTTGAAGAATTTGCTGAGCAAAGATGTTTCTTGCAAGCTGCATCAGTTGTGCAGGAAGATCGCCTTATTTGGGCATAGAAAAGTGGTCGGACGGTTTCGTGGCTTGCCCAGGCATTGCTGACGCTATGAAAAATATTACTGGGTTCTTGAAAACAGAATTTGGTAATGCCATCTTAAGCATGGGAAGGAAAGAAAATTTACAGGGGACCAACTTAAATTTTATATCTTTCATATCCCCCCATTTTAAAAACGTTGTCTACCCGGGTGGAGGCTCTCATACATAACATACAAAAATAAACTACAAAATATTACAACTATACAGAATATAACATAAGATTACAAAAATATCTGGCAAACTCCACAATGGTTCCTCCAGATAGCAGGTTCATGCGGTTTCCCTACTATCCTTCATCTTATTTGCTTCGTATGCACTTAACCATAATTACAGTATAAGTTCAAAATATAAGACTTGTATTCAAAATATAAGACGATAACATAAATTCTAGGATTACATGACACATTATCTTGATATATTTTTGATATGAATAAAATACAATATAAACATTTACACTACCTGGAAACTACCTCTTAACATTGTCCACATATTGTATTATTAGTTCTCACATTAAATTATATTAACACTGACATTGTTTATATCACAATCAAAATTTACTCTATTATATTATTTAACTTCCTTAGGTACTCTTATATTCATTAGAATTCTCTATTCGTGCAAAATTACAATATTATAAATTTTTACATTCATTTCATATCAATATCTCTTCTTTTTCTTCAAAGTACTGTTACATTAATAAAACAACTTCATTACAGCAAAATTCGTTTCAATAGCAATACGCATTTTATACTTTTAACATACCGTATTTCTTATACACAAATCACATCTCTCTCAAACAACCGTGTATCATCACGTTTGCTGAGGAATGCTGACTCTGAAGTTGGAAAGGAGGTTAAAACAGATTCCTCCCACCACTTCAAAAAATTTTTTGTGGGTGATCAAATGTAGGTAGATGGATTCAGTTTCTCAACCGTAGTTGCTCTCAAAGAAAAACCCCAAAAACCAAAAATAAAATTTTGCAGAATGAAAAAAAAAGTTTCGAGTTGTGTGGCCATCACAACCCGACAATTTTTTGAAAAAAAATATAGAAAAATAAAAACAAAACAAGAACAACTCAACTGAGAAAAAGAATGCATCATGACATTAAATTAAATATTATAAAATTACAAATTCACCTTAATAATTATAAAATTGATTTGTTATATTATTCTGAAAGTGTTACTTCAATTACAGCATAGAATTTAGATACCTGTCAAGTTTTTTAACAATATATAAGATCATAAATTAAACAACTCAAAATAACTTGTTATAACTTCTTAATTAAGTAAATGGACATCAGCTTCATATTAGGTAATATTCAAAAACATTGTGTGCTTTAACATCGTCACTAGTTTCACTTCAAAATAGTCAAATTCTAAAAGCATTGGTACCTATCATGACATAAGTGACAAACCTGGAGGTGAAATGGGCTATCCTCTGTGATGTCTAACGTGAAAGATTGTCAGTGATCACGAGGGTGCTGTGATGCAAAGACATCAAGAGGCTCATCCCTCTGGGGGAGGAACTACCCCTTGTGCTAGCAAAAGGGTTCTCCGGTGTCAACACAAATAATATAACTCAGATCATCAACACACTTGACAAAATTAGGGGTAACCTGTGACATGTCATGTTAGCCCTAACATTGACAAAATTTTTCTTTAACTTAAGCACATCAACATTCCTTTTAATAAATATTCTTTTGAAATAATTCAGATGGTAATTTGTGGAAGGCAAACTAGCATCAAAAGTTCTCTAAATAAATATAATTAACTACGAAATTTAGGTAGGTATCTAAATCCATCAAAGTTAGGTTATCTTCATCATGTGTCAACAATGTTCATTACAATATCAGTTATTAACATATCAAAAATATAAAAAAAACACCTATAATACTAAAATGTAATGTAGAAGTCCACATCTGTTCCAGAAATTTTTCTCAAAATAAAACTACAACTATAGAATTGCTTATGAGATCCACATTAATAAGTACACACAGAAGTAGCTCAAAAAGAGAGTTTAAACAAAAAAGCTTTCTTTTTTTTTAACAACACACAAAGTTTAACCACATAAGTGGAGTCAAAGGGGTGTTAGGCACCCAACAAAACAAAAAGGAAACGGATCTCTAACATTCACATTATTATCACCATTATTATTATCACTATTATTATTTTCCTTTAAATCAAAAACTCATCATAAAATACAAGAGAAAAGTATTTGTTTTTAAATGTATGGAATCAAAATTTATCACCCTTCAAATTTCTTTACAATCTTCCAAACAACTTCCTTTCCTTCTCATTATTATTCATGTACTTTTCATAATCATTCAATAATCAACTAAAACTCTAACCAATATGTGAATTGAAAGAAACATGTAAAACTGCCCATGCTTGTTCAAAACTTATAAATCCTTCTCTTAATTGATAAAATATGTAATATTCCTCACACTTTATTCAATATATTCAAACATATCTCTCTTTTTACTTTTTTTTCCTATTTATTTATTCTCTATTCTTTCTATTTTGAGAAATTTCTGGAGGAGGCGAACATTTATTAGCAGACGGGTGTGAAAAATCATCCGTGGCTTATTATGGTACCCTAGCAGCTATTAGAAGGACGCTCCGTTTATATGACAAACTACGCCTTGAATTTCTACTTTTACACCAGAAAATCTCCTACAGTACTTATTCTCATGACTAACCTTCAACATAATATATTCACGAAGATTCAAAACCATACTTTAATACTTCAGTATAATAAAACAAATTCTTAACTCTTATAATTTCTAAAATATTTTATAAAGATGAGAAAATATTCATGTGGATATTTTAAAGACTCAAATGCAAAAAACATTGATTAAAACATGGAAGAGAAACGAAGAAAGAACATACATCATACAAAATGAAAGAAAGCAAATTTAATTTTTACGCGACTTATTTTTACAGAGGCTCTGACAAATTATATTTATTAATCACTCATTATTGAGGCGAGAAAGGAAAAAGGAAAACATTATAAAATTGAAAAACAAGTACAATTCCGTAAACACCCGATTCGTCTGAGCGGCGGATGGCTAAACGATATTTATTGCTGTGGAACATAACCTTCAACTATGTGTATACAATAACGCGCACGCTGGCTCTCGACCCATGTTTATAGTAGGAATGGCCTACTTTACTCCGTATTTTACTAGATTTAAAACTGCGTGTGAGAAACAGATACTTAAAAGAACGATCTGCTCTTGGCTAGTTTAAAAAGAATAAAAATAATGTTAAATTTCTGAACAAAAGTATGATTAAATTTACGTTTGTAATTGATTTGGCTAACCCATTTTAGTATCAACATATTTCAAAACATTAATTATAATTTCACATACATAACTTACACACTTTCATAAAATTTTATCATTATATCTTTTACTTAAGGATAATAAATTAATCATAAAAACAGATATGGGAAAAGTTATGCAATTTTATAGACAATTCGTCTTACCTTTAAGAGTCCCAATTTAAATATTTATTTTTTATTTATTTATTTTAATAATTTTTTTCTTCGGCATAACATTTAATTTTATGGAAATATGCCACCAATGATTACATAACTTCAAATCCAAACGTTCGTAGGGGAAGGAGTGGGAAAAAGTCTGATCCGGAACAAGTTGTTGACGCAGGAGCAAACATTTTTCTTCTGGTTGCAGCCCAACAAGGGCAATGATGAACACGAATCGTATCGCGAAAAGCACATTGCACAACATAATTTAGTAGCAGAATTTCACAATTGGAGTAATTCAAAACAAACTGCGGCATTGTGGGCAGGTGAAGAAAACGGAACAATTTTATGCTGTAATAAGTGACACATAGAAAAAAGGAGAGCCGCGTAAACAGTGACTTGAGCACTCATATTGAAAAAAGGATGATCCGTTGAGGTGAAAACGTAGACATCGCTGCTTTCGAATCTATTTGCTGGATAGTGTAGTAATACGCTTCGTAAGTTTCTTCCCTTCCTTTTTTCCGTCTTAACAATTACTGATGTATTTCGGGTTTACTTATCTCCGTCTTAAATTCTTTAAGCAGTTCTGTTTTTAATTCTTCGGAGTGTTTAAAGAGGGGATTGGATTGAAGAAATAGTTCCACATTTCCGGTACACAGTTTGCGAAAGAATAAATTTTTTTGTATAGGATTTAATGTCAACAGTTCACAAAGCTGCTCATATTCTGCGCTGTAATTTTCGATTGGCACTTCATTTGAACACATGTACATCTGAAAATCGGACGTGAGATGGCTCGTTATTTTCACCTGTTAAGTCCACGGTTTGATTCAAATTGGGTTTTTCCCCTTTCTGCATTGCTTCTTCAAAACTAGGTCACTGAACAGCGTAAATCCACCAAAGACAGATATAATCCATTTCTGCTCGCTGCTATTTTCGACGCACGAAAGGGCGAATGAAGTTTTACGACGGGTGCTGGTAAAATTAATTAAAACTCCGTTTACATATTGAAATTAAAAATTTAAAACTGGTATCCTCATTGCAGAACATCCTGCCGGCTATAAATTCTGTAATGAAATAAGATCAGATTACAGAAATATCAGAAAAAGAAATTTATTTCCGAGTGGCTAAACACACATCTTATCTAATGGAAAGCCAACACCCGAGTGATTCCCGGGGTTTGCATATAGAGGTATCTGCGGTTGAAGAATTTGCTGAGCAAAGATGTTTCTTGCAAGCTGCATCAGTTGTGCAGGAAGATCGCCTTATTTGGGCATAGAAAAGTGGTCGGACGGTTTCGTGGCTTGCCCAGGCATTGCTGACGCTATGAAAAATATTCCTGGGTTCTTGAAAACAGAATTTGGTAATGCCATCTTAAGCATGGGAAGGAAAGAAAATTTACAGGGGACCAACTTAAATTTTATATCTTTCATATATGTATGTATGTATGTATATATATATATGTATGTATGTATATAATATATATATATATATATATATATTGACGTGTGAGCGCCCTCTTTCGGTTACTTTTGGGAACTTTTTTTTTTATGGAAAAAAAAATCCAATTTCTCTTTGATCCTGTTGGTACAAACAGAAAAATTTTCCGAGCATTACTTCTTTTATTACGAATTTTTAACTTTGCACGAATTTATGACGCACCCGTTATATATATATATATATATATATATATATATATATATATATATATATATATACACTGCTCGCCACTGTAAATGCAACACCCTGAAGGAAACATGCAAATAACATGAAATTTACAACATGCATTAGCGGAGGTGAGATATGCAACTGATTAGAATTTCAGCGCAGACGCACATCACGCGCGCCTTTGGCGCCACTTCAAAGCGCTATTTAAGGCATGGAGATTTCGAAGATTTCAAGTTCGGCAATTGTGTTTTTCTTGTTTTTTCAAAAAAAAACGATCAATTATTCCTCGTCGAAAACAGCGATCCTCTTTTGATCAAGTAACCGAGTTCGACAGAGGAAGGATAGTGGCCTACCGAGAGTGTGGATTATCTTTCAGGGAAATCGGTAGTCGTGTTGGACGAAACCAAACAACTGTAATGCGGATATGTGATCGTTGGATGCAGGAGGGTACGACGGACCGGCGTGTTCGATCGCATCCACCTCGGCGCACCACCTCGATCGCATCCACCTCGGCACTTCACGTGATGACAGGCAAATTGTGCGCATGGCAGTGACGGATCGCTCAGTCACATCACGAACCATAGCACAGCACATGCAGTCTGTAATGCATCATCCAGTGTCTGCGCGTACCATTCGACGCCGTGTACAGCAGAGTGGTCTGTCCGCAAGAAGTCCATTGCTTGTCTACCCTTGACGCAGAACCAGAGACGTCTCCGCCGGCAATGGTGCGATGACCGAAGGATGTGGACGGCAGAATGGAATGAAATTGTCTTTACTGACGAGTCACGCTTCTGTCTGTAACACCACGATGGTCGCATTCGTATCTGGAGACACCGTTAAAAGAGGATGCTGAACAGCTGCATTATGCACCGCCACACTGGTCCTGCACCGGATATTATGGTATGGGGCGGTATTGGATATCACTCTCGCACACCTCTGGTACGCATTGCCGGTACTTTAACACTAGAACCGCGGAGCGGGTCAATTTGACCCAAAACGATGTTTAATTTATCACCACGCGAAAAGTATCGATTAAAAAAACAATTCCTTTTATGACTTTTAATATTTTAATGTGAACAACAATTTACCAAATTTAAAAATTCGTAACATAAATATTTTTCCGATTATTAACACTTATACCTAGAACCGCGGAGCGGGTCAATTTGACCCGTAAGAAATGTTAATGCTCAAATAGCGATAAACAGAAGCAATTTTTCGAACTGTAATTGTAAAATACTTCTACCCCACCCTAGAATTCCTTAAATGGACTATACCAGATGGGGGAATAGTGAAGGTTTATATTTGGTTTGAAACACGAAGGTCATTATATTTGGTTTGAAACACGAACTACTTTCGAATGCAGTGGAAAATTACTGCGAATATTTAGAAGACTTTTTGAAGTTGTTTTTATTCTGTAATTAGTATATGTATAAAAACTATGTCACGACGCCGTAATCTTGCTGTTCAGGAAGCTTTAGAATATTTAAAACAATTATATGAAAAGGATTCAGAAGGTTCGGAAAAAGAAAGTTTCTCAAGATTTGATTTTGAGTAGTGAGGATGAATACCTGCCTGCTAATGAATAAAATTTGGAATCGGATGAAGAAAATGAAAGTGAAGATTACTCTGGCAATGCTCTAACAATCCCTGGTCCTTCTCATCGCAATACTGATGATAATTTATCTGACAAAAAAATAAAAATCAATCATTCCAAGAAAAGATACACATACGCAAAGAAATTTGAAAAAGAAATCGACAATAACATTCAAAGTTGGAAATAATGAAGATGGCAAAGATGGGACAATTTGGAATGTCGACAAATTAGGAACAAACGATAGAGGAAGAAAATCAAAGTGTAATATTTTGAAATAAGTAGGGGGGGCCCAACACCACATGCTATACGCAATGTTATCGACAACTGTCCTTCAAGTGCTTGGAGACTTTGTATAGATGAATGGATATTGAAACACATAAAGAAATGTGCTGAAGATGAAGCTCATCGGCAGATTCAGGAAGGAGAATGGAATATAACATTAGAAAAAATAGATGCTTTTATATAAATTTTATATGCACGTGGTATATATTGTGCAAAAGGACTTGAACTGGATAGCTTGTCATCAAAGAACTGAGGAGCACTATTTTTCCAAAATACAATGTCAAGAGACCAATTTCGTGAAATAATGGGATTTTTACCCTTCCACATAAAATAAACAATATCAAAGCGTCTAGAGACAGACAAATTTGCCCTTATTTCGGATATCTGAAATCGTTTCAGGGAAAATTGAAAGACTAACTATACACCAGGTCCTAATGTAACTCTAGATGAACAGTTATTTCCTACAAAAGCTAGGTGTAGGTTTATCCAATACATGCCAAACAAACCAGATAAGTGTGGAATCAAGTTCTGGTTGGCTGCAGATTTGACTCAAAATATCTGATAAATGGATCCCGTATGTTGGAAAAGATAACCAAACTCCATCCAACGTTTCTCTTTCTGAACATGTAGTGCTGCGACTAATAAATCCATATGAGAACAAAGGTAAAAATGTCAGTACGAACAACTATTTCACGACACTGAAGCTTGCACAGGCATTGAAATCCAAAAAAACTAGCCTTGTAGGAACTGTAAAACGCTTAAGAAGAGAAATACTAGTCTCTGTAAAAATGTTAAAATCCACATTGTATTCGACTACGGTACTAACCCATAAAAACTTGAGTCAAACTGTTTATCAAGGTAAAAAAGATAAAAATGTTTTGTTGCTAAGTAGTCTCCATCCAAACGTAGAAATTGCAGATAACCCCCCAAAACTACCCGATACAATCGCTTTCCACAACTCAAGTAAATACGGCGTGGACGTGATGGAACAAATGGCAAGGAAATTTACAGTCAAGTCTGCTTTCACGTAGGTGGCCGGTTCGGTTTTTTTAGTAATATTTTGGACCTTGCTGCAATCAATGCCTGGGTTTTATATAAAGCTGTAACTGGAAAATCTATTAGTAGACGGCAATTCATTCAAGACTTAGTTGAAGAATTGCGAGAAAAGTTTGTTCTCTTCGGACATTAAAAGGTGGCAAAAAGAGCATGTGCAGCAACCAATGAAAATGACGGAAAACCAAAAATTAAGCGTAAACGAGTCCGATGCCAAATTTCGAAATGGGAAAATAAAACTCTAGATATCTGTTCAAAATGTAAAGCACCCATCTTTGGAAAATGTACAAAACTTATTAATCAGTTTCGTACAAAATGCATACAATAAATTGGATTTTATAATCTGTAAAAGGAAGTACTGATAAAATTTTAAATTTTAAATTTTTTGAAATTATGTCTAAACATATTAAAAAGAGATACTCTGTTTTTCCATTCAAATTAGGAAATTTATGCCATATTTTTTAAAAGAGACATGTTATTATACTCAAGGACATAAAATTTTAAATAATACGATTTTGTAAAAATTAAGTTAATTTCTCTTGATTTATATAAATTATTTAATGTAAATTCTGAGAAATATTGATTATTGTTTAAAAAATAAATTGTTTTAGTAAAATAAATTAAGCGCTTGTGCATATTTTATAAGTTTACAATGTAGGGTCAAAATGACCCGCTCCGCGGTTCTAGGTATATCGAAAGTCCTGCGGTTCTAGTGTTAACCAGCCAGCGCTACATCTCAGAGGTGTTGGAGCCACTTGTCCTTCCTTACCTTCAGAGTTTGCCCACAGCCATATTTCAACAGGATAACGACCACACGTGGCACGCATTGTCCAACGGTTCTTCGTCAATCGCCAGATTGAATTGCTTCCCTGGCCGCCTCGCTCTCCGGATCTTTCGCCGATAGAAAACTTGTGGTCCATGATTGCTCTACGATTGACCCAGATTCCATCCCCAGCTGCCACAGCAGATCAACTTTGGCAACGTGTGGAAGCTGCTTGGTCTGCTGTACCCCAAGAACTCATCTAAAGTCTCTTTGAATCAATGCCGAGGCGTGTGGCAGCGGTGATCTCCAACAATGGCGGCTACTCTGGCTACTGATTTTGGCAGGAACCACACTTCACAGAACTCTATAAATTTAATCATTTGATACTTGGTCAACATGTTATCTACAAAATAAATTTTGTTGTGATATATCTTGTCTTTCTTGGTGTTGCAATTTGGGTGGCCAGCAGTGTATATTAAAGAAAACCGAACTTTGACAATACAGTTAACTGAGTATTTTCTTCTTTTCCCCTTCTTACATGCATTTACGATATTGTGTAACATAATTTACTTTAAAATATTCCTTAAAATAATATTTTTTTCAGGGGAATAACGATTTTTTTATCCTCTGAAGTAGTCGATAAAGATTTTTTGCTCCAAACTCCATTGTAAAAAATGCCGGAAAGTATAAAAATAACTAAAGTAAATATTTAGAAAACTATTTACAAATGAGATCTTCGATCCTTTAAAAATGTCAATTCCTTGTTTATCAACCCTGAGAAAATATTCCCCCTTTCCTGAAATCTTTTTCTCCCGACTTTGAAAAAAGTATACATTTTCTTGCACTGTTCGTTTGACTATCCAAAATAAAAGTTCTCTCTCTCTGTCTGCGAGTACAATTTGAATAAATTGCAGTGTTAATAGTATTATTTATTTTTAAAGAATATTAAATGATAATTTAAAAATAATCACTGATCTTTGGATATTATACTAGTTTTGTGTTGGGTTTTTCTGACATATGACATTTAGTCGCAACATTCCAGATCTATATAGGCTTCGGGCTCAGGTTTTTAATGGCACTATAAGGTTAGTGGTCTGATTTAGCCAGGCGCCACAGCAGTTTTGGCCGCGCACCCGTAAGGAAGAAATCTTTGGGGCTTGCACCTCCTTCCACCCACTGAAATCATAGGACTTTCAGCTCGACAGATCTAATGTATCCATATTCGGGATAAACATTCAATGATTTTGCTCGGGATTCGAACTGAGAACCAATCCGAAGCCCAGTGCGCAACAACTAGACTACCTCGCCCCCTTGTACATAAAATAAAAGAATTCTGTGCTATCCAACATGCAGCATATATCCTAAGTTTTCCATTGATGATGCAGGTAGAGGACGTGATTCAACCTTTCAATTCAAATGTTGCCACTAGTGCTCAATAACGTTAAGACTAGCTGATTGACGTGGCGATTGTAAATGCTACACATGATCCTCATGCTCTTCAAACTTCATGTTGTCACGTTCCGCACAATGAACGGGTTCGTTATCGAAACGGGCGGTCACTAGGGTAAACTTTACACCATAGTGTATATGTAGTTCACAAGAATGGTTTAGTAGACCTCCGTTGCCATAAGACGCTTGAGAACAAATATGGTTACTAGATAACCTCAAGAGATAGCATCCCATTTGTAAGGTCTACCTAAGAATAGATTAACGGTAATCGATCATTATAGTGGCATAAACCCACTGAAGCTACAATGTTATGCTAAACTCAGCATAGACGGTTACTATAAATACCGCGTAGCCAGGTTACGTGGTCAGTCTGGTTTGTTTGTAGTGATTTATGCTAGTTGCCGTTGGTGGTTATTAGCTAGATCGCTTCAAAACTTACTTGAGTTCTTGCCAATCAGGCATAAGCAGGTTATTGTGGTCATAGGAGTAGATTACCGTGCGGCATCGCTGGTTTGACTTTATTGAAATTTGTGAGTATTTTGAAATATATTTCCTTGTATAGTGTTTATACATGTTGTAGCAGTATTTACGCAGTATTTTTTTGAACAAGTATGTGTGTCGAGTGAAGAATAAACTTTGTTGTATATCTATTAAGTGTCGTTTCTACTACATTAGAGGATAACTTCGATATACATATATCCTAGTTAGGGTGAAAGTTAGCCATCTCTATACATTGAATCAAGGAGTCATCGGGCACCATACAGTGGGGATGGAACGCATCGGAAGATGTTCGCTAAATGTATGCACTTAAACTGGTAGGAGAAATTCTAAACCTCAAATCATTCGACCAAATGGCCCGTTGCTAGTCATAAGGACTGTTCGTAGCACAATCAGAGGAATTTTCTCGAATTGGTTATACTAATGGGTTGTTTCTGGATTAAACCATGGCCTTATACACTAGCTCACAGCAGTTGTCGTAACTGAAATAGGATTGTTCACTGCTGCTATTATTTGCTGACCTCAAATACAAGGTTTTAATAGTACAATCCATACTACCAGTTGCCTTTCCATCGCAGAAATCGTCTTGCTATGTCCGCAAAAGACTGTTCATTTTAGAACCACATCGTATTTGATACCCTGCCTCCTGATATACCGAAAATTTCTATTGTTCAAGTGGCATAAGCCCGAACAAGCCTCTCGCATTTCTGCAAGCCACTAATATACGACAACTTGTACCTTATATTCAAAACAGGTGATTCTTCATCGACTCTTTTACTACTTAGTGATAGTTGATACTCGCACGATATAATAGCCTGTTTTGCGATGATGTCGCTGTCGTCATTTACGTACACAGTTACGCATATGTATGTATGTATACTATATATGTATATATATATGCAACATATGTCAAAATTCACTCGCTTTGTAACCATATGTATGTTGTAGCCTAGAAAATAAACATATGGCGAGTTTAATGCCAAAAAGAGAAAAATTCACAGTGAGTGAATCAAAACACAGGAAAATTAGCACCCAAAATAGATCCTTAGGGGAATTAATACCCTAAAATAATAGACGTGACCATAGGTGAATCAGCCATAGGTGAATCAACACCAAAAATAAAGCCATAGGTGAATTAACACTCAAAATAAAAACCATACAGGAATCAACCCCCAAACAATAAAACATAGGTTAATTATCACCCCCAAAGCAGCATATTAAGTAATGGAACAGAAACGATTTTCTGTCTTCGTTTAGCTCGTCATCCGTGCGTAATGCGCTGAAAATTAATCTACACAAGTGGATTTGCTAATAGTGCCATATTTAAAAACCGTTCATTATTAAAATTAGTAGATCAAATATAAACATTTCAGACGAAAGGGAAACAACTTAAAGCTTTTTGTGACACGCTGGTTGTAGATAGGTGATACAAAGGCAAAATAAAGCCCTCAAATATATGTTAAACTTGCTGAGCAACATATATGACACGTTATAAAAACAAAATCTGTGCACCATCCCACGGGACAGCTTGTAAACCCGTAAATAAATAAAAATCAACATATTAGATATAGAATAAAAAAGTCTTTAACCTAAAATCGGAAATTCCACGGAGACAAGACAACGTAAAACCGCTAACGATGAACTCACCTTTCCGACTTTCTTTTAAATGCACAATCCAGACCACGTGCCTTCTTTCCATCATACACGTCAGCAACCATCATGCTGACGTGTATGATGGAGCATGTATTGAGCTGACATGTATTGAGCTCAAGCCTAATGGCTTGAGCTCAATACATTCATATTCTTAACGTGCAGCTGGAATTATACAAAACAGTTAGCAGCTGACTACTAAATAGTGAGTTGCTGAACAATGCATAAATTTTTTTTTAAATGTTAAATACTTGTGACACGTCAAGTCGGTATTCCATTTCCTGCCAAACGGCCTGTATCATGTCGTTGGTAACAGTTACCAAAGTGTTACTAATTCTCTACCTGAGTTCCTCTACATTTGAAGGAAAAGGAGGGGATTAAATTAGGTATTTCACTCACACCCAGAAGAAAAAAATCACAAGGTGTCAGGTCTGGCAAACGTGGTGGCCATTCAAAAAGGTTATTTAAAATACATAAATAAAAATTTGGTGTGTTTCCACGCATAATATTAAAATATTAGGTAATTTGAACTAGCATTGGCAAGTTTATTCGATCGTGAAATGATGCCAAATATTCTGATACATCCAGTACTATGACATTTTAAATGTAATTCATTCATTATTTTAGTTCCTCACTGACTAAAATAGGTTGATTCCTTAATATAACATATTTACGATGATATAATATATCACTTGATTTGAGATATTTCGTGTGCTTAAAAGAGACACGTTTCAAAAATTATGAGAAGGCGTTGGATAAAATTGGTCATTTAGAATATGCGATAAACGCGTGTTATGTACACGTTCATTAATAGCTGCTAATAAGGTCCAAAGCAGTTAATTATGTTATCCGCTCGTTTAAAGTGTTATGTTTAGATTACGGTTAATTAAAATAGTGTAAATATAAAGTGTCAACACAGTCTACGAATTTAAATATTATCTTTTAACTATCCAGAGCAAGTTCAGTTCTCGCATTTGCCTGGATCTTTGAATATTTTGATTAAATTATTAATAAAATGTGTAAGTGGTCATCATAACTACCGTCGAATGGATAAGGCATAAATGGAAGTTTAGATAAGTCTAGCCGACATTACATTGGACTTTAAGAGATTCTTGCATCTACTAATTTTCTATTAATCTTGAAGTACTTATATAGAATTCTTCTTAGAAATAAATATTATGGTATTAAAGTAATTTTGTCTGCTGTAGAAATTACTGTTTGCTTCAGTTTTAAACTTTATTTTCATGCCAATTTTGATAGTTCAATCAAAATTTCAGGTAAAGTTATCAACTCGCAGTTGTAGAGCAATTTTTTTTCTTCCCACGAGATGCATGCTATTTACAATTTTCGATATCGAAAACGTTTATTATAAAGACATTTACGTAACATAATATCTATTACAGAAACAACAAAGATTTTATTCTTAAATATAGTATTTTCACAGAATCATTTTATTAAAAATAAAAAAAAAAAAAATTCATAATTTAAAACATTTTTCCATGTCTGCATATGTTAATAAAGTAAGTTATATGAAGCTACTGCAGTCGGTTACCGCAATTCGGCAACCACCCTCTAACCGCCCATTTTTGGTACCTTTACTTGCCGCCATAGAAAAGTCTCCCCCCCTCTCACTCTCTATCTATCTCTCTCTCTCTCTCTCTCTCTCTCTCTCTCTATATATATATATATATATATATATATATATATATATATATATATATATATATATATATATATATATATATATATATATATATATATATATATATATATATATAGTTATATATAAATATATAAATATTATACAGTGGAATCTCGATCGATCGCATTCGGATCCATCGTTTTTCCGTATGTGTCGTTCATTTTATCCAGTCCCAACGATCATATTGCTTTGTTATGTTTCCGCATCTATCGTTTTCCCGCATTTATCATTCATTTCAATCGGTCCCTTGAAAAACGATAGATCGAGATTCCACTGTATATAAGTATATATATATATATATATATATATATATATATATATATATATATATATATATATATACATATATATATATATATATATATATATATACATATACATATATACATATATATATATATATATATATATATATATATATATATATATATATATATATATATATATATATATATATATATATATATATATATATACAGTGCTAGATTTCTAGAAATAGAGGTGCCGGAACGGTAACTTTCCGGGGTGTGTGGGGAGGTATTTTAAATTATTGATAAAGAGAGGTACCTAAAGATAGGTACCTCTCTTTAGATACCTAAATAGTTAGTCCCTACCCTAATAGTTAGTCTTTAGATACCTCTTTAGATACCTGTATATATATATATATATATATATATATATATATAATCATACATTTAAACATATATAAGGTAATTGTATTTATAAATCTCTAAAATTGATCTCAGACCACAATAGTAGAGAAAGCAGTAAACTTAAGTTTTGATAAAATAATTGATATTTGGAAATTTAGTCAATTGCAATTATCCTCGGTTCAGTGACTATGAAATCAGGCCGCGTCAAATTTCATAAAAATCGAAGATAACGTAATTCTTTCACCAATATTCTGGTACCACACGACTGAATTCATTACTGGCTACAACACCGAGAAAGTTTCAGTTCTCATGGAAACAAGTCCCCGAGAGCATTATTAAAAACTCCCCGTAAAAGTTATGTTTATGGATCACGTGGGTGAAGATCCCCAGCAGTTAGTTTCTACTCTGTGAGAAATAAGCCCATTGTTATAAAAGAAAAGTCGGTGTACGGGGTAAAAACAATTTAAGTACACTAGGAAGTGGAATTAGTTTTTCAAGGAAGAGAGTAAAATTGAAATAAATGTTTCTTTATCAACATCTTCAGTGCTAAATTTACCGTGATAATAATGGGTTAAAAAGAATAATATTATTTTAAGTATATATATTGTCTAGAATTTTAACACTTCTTCCCTACCTTGGGTGTATATAATTTGAAGTGGCACTTTTAATTAATTAGATTCAAACACATTTCTAAATTAATGAACATTTATTTTAAAGTGACACATATTTCTTTGCTTTTCAACATAAGCATACGTACTACTAGTACGAGATATATATAACATTCATGCAAATCATATTCTTATAGTATAGACACGTTGCAAAGAAATTCAGTTTCAAATACTCACAGTACTTTAAAGTCAAACCAGCAGTGCTACTACGTAAACTTTAGGCCACAGAACGCTAAATAACTTTCTTCTAACACGAACTTGCGTAGGTTAGCATCAACCTAGCTAAGCACCTCGGGCGGCTGCTCGATAAACTCCTTTCACTTCCTTTCGCTTCCTCAACACTTCCTTTCGCTTCCTCAACACATCCTTTCACTTCCTTTCGCTTCCTCAACACTTCCTTTCACTTCCTTTCGCTTCCTCAACACTTCCTTTCGCTTCCTCAACACTTCCTTTCACTTCCTCTCACTTCCTCAACACTTCGTTTCTTTAATCTAGCTGCTTGGTATTTATACCAACCGCGTATGCCGCAATTAGCATATCTTGAGCGGCTTCTTTAACTTTATTCACTAAAAAATTCAATTCTTGTGAATCGAATCTTATGTAAACCTTACAAATGTTTTTTTTTCTCGATATTCAGCAAAATTTCGAGGAACCTAAATATAGTAATTTCTCTGCCTGCAAAGAGCTTGTCACCAATATCAAATTCAAGAGACTCTAATAGCAAAGGTTCCTATTTTTAATGGCAGTTTTGATAACCGTAAAAGCCTATCTTAGCAGGAAGGACCCATCACTCATGCAGCTAAACAAGCAATTTTATCTGTTTAATAATGCAAAAATTCATGATCTATTTTATTAATAAAACACGTAATAGAATAAAGGTTTCATTTTCTTCAGGGATAGTGAAAAAAATTATATCGTTTATAATTTTGACATTCACCATAATTATTTAAATTTACGAATTAATATTCTTGGTAATTTCTTCTCTCAAAGACTGACTTATCTATTTATTTAATTTTCTAAGCCGATTCTTTGGCCAGTCTGTGCTAGAAAACTACTGCATCAATTCACTTCAGTTTGGTTTTAATCAAAAAATTAAGACCAAAGTGAACGTTGATGAGAGAACGTATATTTTGATCTATAGATGTGTCAAATTTGGACTTTGTAACCGTAATTTCTATTAATTAGCTATACTTTACAATTAAGAATTGCTTTCTGCACATGCTCAGTGACAAGTTTAAATCTGACTTTAGACGCTCACTAAGCAGGAAGCCGTTGAAACACATTAATTTGTTTATGCGCATGGTCAGTGGCATGCATAAATCTGGCTTTATATACTTACTAAGCACGAGATCGCCTATACACGTTGATTAGTTTATTCCGAGGAATCTCTCAAGCGCTCTCTCTGCAATTTTCATTTTTAATTACGTTAGTGAGATATGGAATTAAAATTGGCGGAAACTGCTTATTTCGTGCTGTTGAGAAATCATATTTTTTTTATTGGGTTCCATAGTAACTTTTTAAAGTGTATATTTGTATTCTTAATATTATGATTTTCAACATTTGGCAGTGACGTGCTGAGTATAATTTGTGTATTATTACATTTTTTAATCTCCAACCGTCATATTTTGAGGACTACGAACTAGTTTTCAACTTAACTTGCTATTATATCTATTTGAAGAATGGCTATGATGCTATAACAAAATAACTAATCTAAAGTTCTTCATTTAGATTTTTTAACACATCATTTTGAAAACAAATAAGGTATTATTGATTTGTTTTCATCAACTATCTATATTCAAACATTTGTTTTCGTTGCCAAGGAGTAATAAGGGTTGCTCGTTTTAATATAAGATAACTGCATTTTAAATGCCACATGAAAGGTTTGGTTTAGAGCACTACAGTCAAATTTTTGCAACACGAGGGCTAATTATACCGGGACCTACAGTTGAAAGCCGATTCCGAACGGCTACAAACATCTATGTCAATAGTAGGAATCGAACCCACAGGATCTGAATCGAATGCCAGCGCTCTAGCCATTCGGTCATCTCCTGGACACAACATGAAAGGAAAGATAAGACCTAAAAAAGTTAATAAAACTCAGACGTGGAGTAAGTTCACTTTAAAATACTTGTCTGTGGAATTTTCAAAAGCTAAAATTTAGAACATTTTTGAAATATCTGCAACTTAAATATCTTACTGAGACAGTAATGAAATGAAAATAAAAACGTAAATTGAGCTTTAAAAATACTTGCATTATGTTTTTAAAAATATTTCCTTGTTTACCAACCCAAATTCTAATGTGTAAACATATTCATGATATAACTATAATTTCTCTCCAAATATTTTTGAAAAGATCTAAACGCTGCTATCTATGACCATGAAGAATGTGAGCAATGTACTAAAATCATGACATTTAATGATAGATTTGTTTAGAATCAAATTGCTCAAAGTAATTTAATTCAACTTGCTTGAGTGTCGAAATAAACGTACTAAATATATTTCAAACTAAATATACACTCATGGACAAAAAAATTAGCGCACCAAGAAATAATTGCGGGATCGTAACGAAACTTGCAATAAAGGTACATGTCGGGGAGATATGCAAATGATTAGAAATGCAGCGTGATTGCGCATTACATATAGCCGGTAGAGGGCGTTGAACATCGTACTCTGTGGAGTATAAAACAGGTAACCAAAGCTTGTTTGAGTGTGCTGAATCATTTACAAAGGAAGAGCTGAGATAGACATGCCATTATGCCGTGTTCGAAGACAATATAAGCAGTTGTCGCAGTTTGAGAGGGGGGGAATCGTCGGGATGATGGAAGCTGGGTGGTCAGCTAGGCGAGTAGCTCGTCAATTAGGCCGCTCTGGTTGTGTTGTGAGGAGGTATTGGGACCAGTGGACCCGAGAGATGTCATGTACACGAAGACCAGGCTCAGGACGCCCTCGACAGACCAGTCGTCGAGAAGACTGCCACATCGTAAGAAATGCACGCGTACAGCCAACTGCTTCATCGGCCGCTATCCAGGCACAGGTAGCACCTTCACTAGGGGCCTCTGTGTCTTCTCGAACCATACGAAGGCGCCTGGCTGAAGGACAGTTGGTATCGCGGCGCCCATTACGTGTGCTGCCCTTGACGCCCACCCATCGACGCCTCCGTTTGGAGTTTTGCCGCGCACGAGGAAACTGGACTGCAGCGGAATGGAACCAGGTCGTCTTTAGCGACGAATCCAGATTCAATCTCGGCAGTGATGACAATCGTGTTCGTGTGTGGAGAGCTTCAATCCTGCCTTTGCTGTACAGCGACACATCGCTCCCACAGCTGATGTCATGGTATGGGGTGCCATTGCCTACAATACACGGTCACCCCTAGTATTGTTCCGTGGCACCATGACAGCACAGCGGTATGTTCATGAAATACTGCAACCACATGTGTTGCCACTCATGCAACGGCTCCCAGGAGCCATTTTTCAACAAGACAATGCTCGGCCTCATACGGCAAGGGTGTCACAAGACTGTCTCCGCACTGTTACTACCCTTCCTTGGCCTACCCGTTCCCCAGATTTGTCTCCAATCGAGCATATCTGGGATCATTTGGGACGACGAGTTTGGCATCCCACGAGTTTGAACGAACTAGAGGCAAGGTTACAGCAAATATGGAACGAAATGTCTCAAGACATCATACAGAACTTGTATGACTCAATGCCCGATCGTATCGCATCGTGCATTCGCGCTAGAGGGGGGTCCAATACTCCACAGAGTATGATGTTCAACGCCCTCTACCGGCTATACGTAATGCGCAATCACGCTGCATTTCTAATCATTTGCATATCTCCCTGACATGTACCTTCATTGCAAGTTTCGTTACGATCCCGCAATTATTTCTTGGTGCGCTAATTTTTTTGTCCATGAGTGTATTTCATGATAATAGATATTTAGTATAAAAATTCATACAGTACCATGGCATTCTTTAATCTAGAAAATCTAAAAAGAAAGAAAATAACTTTATTCCTTCATCGAGTCAAATTAAATTACATTCCACTTAAAGAGAATTTTAAAAAAAAGAAGTAATCCTCTAAAGACATAAACACATGCAATTGTCAGAAAGAAAGAAAAAAAAATCAACAGTTGTGCTTTAAAAGTGAAAAAAAACAAAGAATTTATATTCATAGAAATAGTTTGACATTTATGATAGAAACATTGAATTTGAGGTCTCAACTATGCAAAATGCATCAGTAACTCAAATTGCTCCTAAAGAATTTCTGCAGTAGAAATACTTTTATTAAATCATTCAAATAAAGTTGTTTCCCCAAGTGATGCACAGCATAAATTCCAAATGAAGGATAAAATATTACGTTGAGACTAAAATAAATTATTTGCCCCATTAAACGATCAATGGAGTGATAGGGTATTTTTTTTTCTAAATCCCGAGTGATATGAATTTCTTTGTTGGTGTTAAGTGCGTCACACTTATTTTTTCTGACATTTAAGTCACTTTTTTCTCGTTAAGGAATATTTAATTGTTTTTGTATTTTATTATTTCCATTTTCTAATCGTTAAGAATTCCTTGGAAACGTAAAACACTTTTAGTTGTTTATTTTTCTTTGAAAATTATGTGATATATTTCTTGCATGTATAATTCCTTAGGTTTTGCGTCAGTAATGAAAATATGAAGCAAAATAGTTCATCGAGGAACATGAAGATAATTTTGTATAATTTTTTTATTACATATTTTATGGTTTTCGTTGAAAAATTAATGTTTAAAATAAATAAAAATTGTTTAATGAACGTCATATCTTACATAAACAAGTTGTAAGAAATTAGAGGCATTCATTTTCTATTAATTAACAGTACCTTTTAAAAATTAATTTCCTGAAAGATAATATACACTTTTATAATATACACTTTTCAGGTTTATTTGCGTATACTGTGAACTTACACAAAAAAGTTCAGGTAGTCTCTTCTAACGAAACTACAACGGTTTATTAACGTAGGATTACTTATCGTTGTTTACCTCATTTGAATGCCTATATGTATGTATGGTGTTATGTATATAGGTCTCTCTATATATGTACGTATGTATACTGTATATACATATATGTTTGTCAAAATTTTGAAGCATTTTCATACTTTTCTCTTTAAGTTTTTACTGCTTGTCCATGCAATACATACTGGGTTTCGTGCGCTGCCAAAATTATAACTCGCGAGGTACGGACGGACGGTTTTAGAGTGTGAAATTTTGCTATCCGGAGGACCGTTATGGAGGAACGTAATCCTACGTTAAAAATAGACAGTTAATTTTATTATCTTGTTACACATTGTTGACAATGGAAAACGGTTATTTGAAATAATGTTATTTATCACAACAACGTTACATAATTTCATCTTTGATTCATACGCAGTTTCTTAGAATCAATATTTCAAAGGATTAAAAAAATGGAATCATTTAGCATTATTCACGAATTTACATTAAAAAGATATCACACATGTGGTAGTACAATATTAAAAAAATACTAAGTATCTATGAAAATAAACCTATTCACCAATAACGGAGCAATCCTAACTTCATGTGAAGGAGAAATCATTGTGATAAAGAAATGTTTAGTGTTGTTTTTATTTTAAACTCGTTGAACACTCAGATTTGTTTCGTTTAACTTTTTATTCTTTCTTAAAAAAGTCGTTACCTTTACAGGGAGTATAATACAGTGTGTAAGGTATACACAAGATTTGATTCACAAGAATCGAACTTTTGAGTGAATGAATTAAAGAAGCTGCTTTAGATATGCTAATTTCGGCATACGCGCTTAGTATAAATACCATGCAGCGTCATTAATAAAAAGAAGGTGGTTAGGGTTGAAGAAGGTTGTTAAAGTTGATAGATAAGCGATAGGGAGCTACGAGGTATGCAGCTCCAGTACTATCCTGAGCTAGTGCTTAGGGGGCCCAAAGTTTACGTGGCAGAATTGCTGGTTTGACTTACTGTTTGTGAGTATTGAAAATATATTGTTCTTGAAAGCTGTATTTATATATTCCGTACAAGTAGTACGTATGTTATTGCTGTAAAAGCCAATGATATATGTGCAACGAATTCAATAAACATTGTTTCATGTATAAACTGTGTTTGTTTAAAATTCAAATAGAGTGCCACTTCAAATTATATACACCCAAGTCTGGGTATAAGTGAGTTAAATACTCTACAAGTGTGCACATAAATGAATATCCCAACTACGCAGGGATATTGAAAGAAAACTAAACAAAGTACATTTTTTTTTCTTTTCTGGGGCTACATCAAACATCAGGTGTCTGTTCCAAGTCCTACCAAATGACGTTGACGAACTTAAGACGCGCATATCTGTAGCCTTTCAATGCTGAAAAGATAGTAGAATGAGTTATCGTACCACCTCGGTATCCTTCGTGTTACTAAGGGGCCCACATTGAACAATTATAACTGTGTCGAATGTGATTATTTTTTATTTCCGATGAACAACGAGTCTTTAATAATTTAGTCTCATTTCAATAGCCTTGCAAAGTTGGGATATTTATTTATGTACATATTGTATTATCTTTTAAAAATAAATATATATATACATACATATATATATATATATATATATATATATATATATATATATATATATATATATATATATATATATATATATATATATATATATATATATATATATATATATATATATAGTCCTAACTATAAATGCAAGCACATAAATAGTTACTGAATATATTTATGACATCATTTACTGCGATTTGTATGTAAATGTTTTACTGAAGCTTTGATGCACATCATAACGTTACGCTTATTTTAGAAGAGGGAGAACGTTGGTTATAAATAACTCCATAAATAGAAAGGCGTTAAAATATTTATAAGCACTCATAGTGCGAAAATTTCTGTAATTTTTATAAATTGCAGTTAAAGATAGTTACTCGTTTTCGCAAAATCCATCTTTTATTACGGAACAACATGAGTGAAATCAACATTACCAACTAAATTTGAAATAAACGAAATTGCAAAAGAGGAGCAGTTGCTAATCGTGTCCAGGACGATGTATAGGGTTATGGGGCTATTTAAAAAGTCTGGTGTATCGTAGAGGTGTTGCGACGTTGAATGACTTAAAGAGATTCATAACGCTTCATGTGCGAAGCCTCACAACTGATCAGTTACGATCTGTTGTTGAACACACTGTCCACGGACTTCAAATTTTGCAGGTTAATGAAGGTGGCCACTTGTAGCAGCTTTCCATACATCGTCCTGCACACGATTAACAACTGCTCTTCATGTGCATTTACGTCCTAATCTGTTCTTGTTTCTGCAAACTGAACTGCTTTTGTTTCTCCCTTACCTTTACTTAATGTGGTTCAATGACAAGGTGATCAGAAACTAGTCAATAAATGTTAATATTGTTTCTGTATTCCGTTTTGGTCGTTTATTGTGTTTAATTTCATGTTTTTTCCCGAAAAGGCGCCCTCTGGAGGAATAAAGGCGCCCTCTGGAGGAATTTTGGAACTATTTTTTTTTTTCGAAATTCCGTGAGAGCATCTCGTGTATAGCCCATATACAAAATTTCTTTGCATTCCGTTCACCCGTTTGCGCTGTAGAATGCCGTTTGTAGGGGAAGTTTAATTATAACCACCTGGTATATAAAACAGTTCCGTAACTGACTGACTGACTGACTGACTGACTGACAGATAACGCTATTTCAAAACCACTGGACCTTAAGGGCTGAAATGTTGCACGGCGATTCTTCTTATAGTGTAAGGGTGCACTAAGAAAGATTTTTGAGAAATTTTTCTTAGATTTTTTAAAATTAAATTTTTAAATTTTTTTTTTGACTTTTTAAAGTTGGAATTTAAAATAATAATATGAGTATTTTAAAATTTATATCACGAGAAAGATCATAAAGATTCCTTTAAAATGAAATGTTCTCGAATCTACCTCCATTTTCTGATTTTTGGCGAATTTTTAAATATTAATTTTTAGAATTTAATTTATTAAATGCTGATCACATGGTTTCTTTTCTGTTTGTGATACTTTAAATTATTTTTGCGTCACGTGCATAACAACGAAATAGAGAAAAACAGTTTCTTTCTTGTTAATACGGCAGACGGTAGGAAAAATATTAAAATACAGTAAAAGATATGTTCCTCAAACTATACTATATTCTTTAGTATGTTCTATTAGGTTTAATTTGAATATTTTCTTCTACATTATTTTGTCTATAAAAATATCCGTTACGATTATATATATATATATATATATATATATATATATATATATATATATATATATATATATATATATATATATATACACACATATATACATATATATTTTTATTAAATGCATATTTTGACCGTTGAATGTAATTTGAATGTGCTCCGTTGCGAAGTATGTGTATTCAGCTAGTAACAACATGAAAAGCTTAGACTTACAGGTATAAAATTAATAGAGTAACCTCTGACTTCAGTTACAGCGTTAACAGCTCCTTTGAAACTTACAAAAAAAAAAAAAATGTCTTAAAGCCTCCCTGAAACTGTCTGTTTAAGTTTGCTTGGCACGTGCGGAAGGCGGAGCTTGACTGACACCTTTCCTGCTGAGGGTTAAATTATCTGCATAATGCCGAAATACCTCAAAACCTTTTTTTTTCTCAAAATACCTACTATAACTCTTTACTCACTGTCTATTTACATTAAATATTTGATTAAATGCAGTGAATGCTTAAAGAATTAAATATGTTTTAACTAAAGCCTTTTGATATAGTTTCAGCACGAATACATTTAGAAAATGCTTTCGCCTACACACAGTAACACAGTACATTTAACGTTTGGCAAATTATATAAAGATCGGAAAAGCTAGAATTTGAATCCAAAACTATTCCCCCTTATTTACTTAATTATTCTTTTTGCAAACAACACAAACTCAAAATATTTTAAATATTAAAAAAAATTGTAGTATAAAATAGAGCGTTAAACGTTTCATAAATTTCATGAAGTGTGTATAAAAACTTTTTCACTTTCGTTAAAAAGTTGTTTAAAAAAGCTATTCTCATTATTTAAATATTTATTTATTCTGTTTGCAATCAAAACGGAGTCAAAATATTTTAAATATTTTTTAAAAATGTAGCATAAAATCGAGAGATAAATATTTAATAAATTTCATGAATTTTATATTACTTTCGTTAAAAAGACGTTTTAAAAAGCTGTTCTCTTTATTTAAATATTTATTTATTATTTTTGCAATCAATAAGAAATAAAAATTTATTAAATATTTTTTTTAAATGTAGTATAAAATCGAGCGATAACTTTTTCATAAATTTCATGAAGTATTTATTGCTTTCGATAAAAATGTTTTGCTATATCACCGATGTTATGGATATATATTCTGCTATCTTCGTAATACTACTTTCTTATCCATATTAATTTTCGGTACGAAAAACAATTTATAATAACGATATGGCATTTTTAAATTGATTATTTTAAAGGTTCCCAACTCAGGAGTGTAAACTAAATTTCACAAGTTACTTATGAAAAATTAAAGAAGCGATTAATCTCAATCTCTTACAGTTAGAACGTCCGCTTCTAGTAGTTACGTGATGACATATGGTAAAAGTTTCGATCAAAAATGTTCATAAAGTATGATAAAGTTATAAGCAATATTTTTAATGACTAAATAATTTCTCTCAAAAGTTATAGAGATTTGACACTATAGCACAAAAATATAAGGTAAATTTAAAAGAACTCACAATTTATTACTGCATACAGGATGCGGCAGAATAAACTCTCACTTTTCAAAATTCAATAAAAAAACAAGCGAAACAATTTACAGAAAGATGCTTGATATTTTCGAAAATTACTAGAAATTACGTTTTTCCGCTAGGTTTTGAAAATAAGATAAATCAGGTGGTCCCCGTTATTTGCTATGCATTGTCGAATCTTTTCTCTTAAGCTTTCCTTCCCACTGTCGATCCTCTCTGGAGAATCTCAACTTCCTCACGAATACCAGACAAGGTCAGGTTGCACATTCTTTGGTGTATTAATATTCCAAGGATGAACCCTTAGTTTCCTTGGTAATGCAGACCCACTTTATCTCTCGTTTGAAACATTTTGCAGTAATATTTTTGGAACAAGAACGACATCATTAGCATAGAACCAGGAACGCGTCCTAAATGTCCTAAGAGTCATGGTTACAGAATCGTTTTTTTTTAAGAGCGCCCCGGTAACGAAACTTTAATGTTCACCAGACCAACTCATGGTGTCTACTGTCAACTAAAAAATCCACCGAAACTGTTGCCACCTCCCTAGAAGCCACCATCTCCCTTTCCAATGAGATTCATGAATCCGCGAGTCAATTCTGTCCCTTCCTGTATATACTATTCCCAGAGATGTTTCTCACCTATTCCATATAGAAATTTGTTTCACGGTATCAATTTGACAGCTTATCCTAAAAATTCGTTTCAGCTTTTTATCGGCTGCTATGATTAATATGCAACATTGTAATTTGTTTTACTCGTTCGAGCCTCAATCTCAGAATAAATACTCCACCAATTTGGAGAAGTGTCATTACATATCTAGCAAATGTTTCTTAAAATCCCCAGTGAATATTCAAAATGCTTGCTTGTAGTTATGGCAACGCTTATAGTTACAAGCTTTAATTTCCGTTGAATAGATAAGAATCCACTCTGCATTGTCCTTAAGTACTTAAGTGTCTTGTTAATCAGTTGGAGAAATGACATACTTCACCGTCACCAACACAATTAAGGAATTTTAATACTGAAAAGCTCTTTTTCACATTTAGTTGAAGTTATTTTTAGAGCAATTTTCGACCATCACGAAGTTGGGCTGGGGAAGTTGCGTTTCCTGGGCAGATCCCTGTAGCACCATTTTATCTGAATGTTCCCGGATGTAACGTATTGGCTAACTGAGACAATCTGATTGGTTAGTAAGAAAGCCGAAAGAGATAGGGTTTAGCCGAGATTTGTATGACTCAAGTTTGGAGTTTTACCCTGGAGAGGCCATCATCTTAGCAGCCATTAGAGATAGCTTAGTCATTTTTAAAAAATCAATTTTCCAATTATGTACTCTTCACAAAAATATTTTCGGATACATCGAATTATTTGAAGACCACTCATCACTTCCACATTCATCATCTTCTACTCCATACGCAACTTCTTTGCTAATTTCCTTAACTTTTGATATCACATTTTGTACTATTTCTAGTCATTTTATCGTCCTTAAAATTGAAGTATCCTGTCACTTTTGCCTCTTATCCGTGAGAGGAACCAGCAAAATAAGGACAGGAAAATACCCAAAGAAAGAAATAAAGACTTTTCCTGAAAAACTCTGATTCTCAATGTTTGAAATTCATATCTCTGACATTGGTTTGGCCATTGATAAATCTGCTCAGAAGACGAAAATTTATCATTCAAAATGGGTGTGTTTACAGTCATGTGTAACAGAGCTTCGGAAAGACCCCAAGCGCGTGATCATGAGTTAACATTGTAAGGAATGGGCTAACAAGAACAGTGCTAAGCTTTCTTCTGTGGGTGTAGAAACAAGCCAAAAGATTTGTTAAAGCCTATACAAGTTTTAAAAATTTCTACCTCATAATCAATACTTTAACATGCATCAAATTGGAGCAAAAAAGTTTTAGCATTGTAGCAAAGGTACCGTAAACTGGGGTAACTTTGGTCTTTGCGAGTAACTTTGGCCCAACAAACCTGTTATAATATACCTATATACCTATATACATATTATTCCTATTATAATTAACCCACCTATTGGTTCTTGCAATAAATAAGTGATAATCACTCTCATTTGTCTAGATACAGCAGAAACAATCTTTTTAGTTTGTTGGGCCAAAGTTTCCCACACAGGTCAAAGTTACCTCAGTTGACGGTATTTTTACTCCTATGTTTTAATAATCCAAGTAGAAAAAACATTTCACTACTTTGTTTGCTAATAAAACGTGCTTGATGTAAGTAAAGCATAGCTTCTAAAAAGGCTTCTTTAAAAGTACCCCGAAAGCAATTGAAAAATTATAGCTCTAAATGCTCGCTTAAGTAAATTGCTTTATTTTACATATGTATGTAACTCAACGAAAATTAATTTAAAACAAATAATCCTCCAAACATCCTATCTACTTAAAAAAGAATGTTTACCGCGATAAACTTATCGACGCACCTTTATCTAAGCATCACGTATAACCTGAAACTAAGGTAATAACCTGTAAATTTTATACCCAGATAATTTTCGAAGGATTCAAAGGACATTTTTCCTACATGGCAGACACATTGTTCTGCAGACATTCCGCTATCCCCACCACAATTCTGTTGCAAACTTTATGATGGATACCAACCAAGAATGTCAATGTCTCAACCGACTCTGTTGAACACTGCGGCTCTAATCATTAAATAATTCGGTTGGCAGGATTCAAAATTATCTTCAGGAATTTGGAACTTTTGATAAAATAGCGAACTTTAATGTCCCTGAAACTTGAAAATGGTGCCGACTTAGAAGACGATAACCCCTGTTGTATATTAATTCAATTGGTTTGTATTTCTGAATGTAGATGGCGACACAGAGTCTGTGTTCGTTTTGATGATGTGTAGATTTTGTGAAGTCAGTATGAGCTCTACCTGCCATATTGAGTGTGTGCTTTGATGTTCAACGAGATTGAGTGTGATTTAACTAGAGGTGAACGCTGGTTGTTCATATTCTAGTGTATTGAGTGTTGTAGCGCAGAAAGTTTTAAAGTTTAAGAGTTATTAAAGTTTCGTTCGTTTTAGTGAGTTTGTTTATTAACCAAGATAGTACAGTCAACTTGTGTTATCACAACGTTCCGAACCAGCTAAGAAATATTCATTGGTCAAGTCGGCCGGAGATATATTGCGTGGAATTTAGAATTGTGTTTTGTGTTTTCAAGTATTTAAGTTGAGCGTCAGCATCAACGTTTGTGATTCATCTACCTTTAATGGTGCTATTATTTGTGCAATCAACTCATTTTCAAGAGTGAATTTCATTTGTTTTTGGATTACGCCACGTAAGCAGTTGTTCGTGAATCATCATATAGGGTGAGTGACTTATTTGACTTATATCCTGCTTGTTTGAAAATGGAGAAGCTTAGGGTAACTAAAAAGGTTTTGAAATCTGGTTTAACGAGACTAGCGTCAAAAATTGAAAGTTCCGATAATTCTACAGACGCGCTGTATTATAAACCTAAATTGCTAGAGTTGGAGGTTAAGATGTCTGAACTTTTGCAGTCAATTTTTGAAAATTGTAAAGAGGAAGAATTGGATGAATTTATTAAAGAACAGTAGGAAGTTCGTGATGTTATTGATAGACTTAATTTGTTATTTATCAAAGGAATTAAAGCTGATTCCAATACTTCACAATCTGCACAAAAGGAAAAAATCAATGTTAGACTTCCAGAGATTCCGGTTCCACATTTTAGTGGAGGAAATCCAGTTGAGTGGTTGAGCTTTAAGGATTTATTTTCGGCCTGTGTCACTCAAAACGAGGCACTCTCGCCAGCTCAGAAATTACAATATCTGAAGGGTGCATTGAAGGGTGATGCCCTGCGAGTTGTGAATACGCTTTCTATTACAAATGCGAATTTTGATATAGCCTGGTCTCTTTTGGAGGAACGGTACGCGAATAAAAGGGAGCTGGTGTTTACAATAATTAAACAGTTTATGAACTTGCCATCTGTAAATAATGAATCTGAAAACCAACTATTGAATTTAATTGATTCTACAAGAGAATGCATTCGCTCTCTTGAGAGTTTACATATAGTTGTTAAGGGGTTTGCAGAAACTCTGTTCGTGTATATTGTTCAACAAAAATTGGATGCAGCAACACGAGGATGGTGGGAGAGAAAGTTAGAGGATGATAGTCTTCCAAAGCTGGAACAGTTGTTGAGTTTTTTGAAATTTCATGCGGGTACGCTACAGCCGAGTAGAGTACAAAACAAAAGGTCAATCCAGTCAAGGGTTTCAGCATTTTCTTCTGAATGCACGAGTCCTCTCTGCGCATTCTGCAATGTTAATGATCATTCTATCAATAAGTGTCAAAATTTTCTGAGATTAAGTGTTCAAAAGCGTGTTGAATTTGTGAAGGCAAACAAACTGTGTTTTAATTGCATGCAAAAACACAGAGTTGAAAATTGTAAAAGGAGCTACACATGTCGAAGGTGCTTCAAGAAACACCATACAGTTTTATGTTTTAGGAAGCATTCTGAAAAGCATCCCAGCGTTGATAGCTCATTTTCAGTTAACGCTCCAGTGTTTGTGCCTCAAAGTGTTCCTTCAAATAGTGCTTCTATAGCCAACGAGTCAGCTAATCAAAAATGTACAACTAATATAGCATCTGCGTATCTGATTTCAATATGCCCACCCAGGTTCTTTTGTGTACTGCTCTAGTGAGTGTTAGGGATTCGAGTGGTGATTGTCAAGAGTGTCGAGTGCTGCTGGATCCTGGTAGTCAGGCCTCATTTATTTCTGAAGCATGTATAACTAGATTGGGGCTACCTAGAAAACGAGCTAAGATTCAAATTTCGTGTCTGGGTACAACCAGTTCTTGTTCGAATGGTTCGTCTGATATTGTGTTTACGCCTCATTTCAGTTCGAGCCCTGTTTTTAAGACCTCTGTGTATGTCTTAAATAAAATCATTGGTGAGCTTCCACATTTTGATCTAGACAAAAAGTATGAGGAGTTATTCAGTGACTTGGTTTTGGCAGATCCGACTTTTTTTAAAATGGGCCCTGTTGACCTTCTTTTGGGAGTCAATATTTCTTTACCCATGCTTCTGGGTCAGACAATCAACCTTGGTGACGGTATGCCTTTTGCTGTGAAATCACAGTTGGGATGGATTGTTTCGGGCAGTGTTCCATTCCCTTCTAGCAGCTATCCAACCATTCATGTGAATAACATTCAAGTTGACTTGGATAAATTGGTGTCCAACTTCTGGAAATTGGATTCAGTTCCAGTTGCAAGCAAGTTAACTGAGGCTGAGCAGTCTTGTGAGGATTTTTTCGTCACTACTCATTACAGAGACCAGAGTGGTAAATATGTAGTTAGGTTACCATTTCACACTTCACCTACTGAATTGGGCGAGTCGAGACAAATGGCTCTGAGGCGTTTCTACAGGCTGGAGAGAACCCTTTCTTCCAAACCGGACATCTATGGTCAGTATAGACATTTCATGAAGGAGTATTTGGATCTGGGCCACATGGAAGAGTTGTCTGATGTCGAGAACACTGACTTGAGTTACTACTTACCACATCATTGTGTTCTGAGGCCGTCCAGCACAACTTCAAAATTGAGAGTGGTATTTGATGCATCTGCTAAAACTTCTTCTGGTCTATCTTTGAATGACCTTCTGATGACGGGACCTAGAGTTCAGAGTGAGTTGTTTCCTATTCTTCTTCGTTTTAGAACCTTTCCAATTGCACTCTGTGCTGATATTGAGAAGATGTTCCGCCAAATTAAGGTTCACCCTGCTGACACTGATCTTCAGAGAATCATTTGGCGTGATTGCCCTCAACGACCCCTTTCCACGTTCAAGTTAACAACAGTCACTTATGGAATGGCTTGTTCTCCTTATTTGTCGACTAGAGCTTTGAGACAGCTTGCCCTTGATGAGTGTGACACTTTCCCTTTGGCTTCTGCTAGTACTCTGAGAGACTTTTACGTGGATGATCTCCTAGCGGGATCGAATTCTGTGAAAGATGCCAGGGAGCTTGTGAAGCAGATGCTTAAGATGATGGAAAGGGGCGGCTTCAGGCTGAGAAAGTGGATTTCAAATTGTCCTTCTGTACTTGATAGTGTTCCTGAGATAGCTTTGCAACCTAATTCTCAAGTGAAAATCGATAGTGGCAGCGATGTTAGAGTTCTGGGAATCGTGTGGTGTCCAATTACTGATATGTTCAAATTTTCAGTTGCCATTTGTGATCATAAGGAATGTACCAAGAGAACGATCCTTTCTGAAGTAGCAAAGATATTTGATCCATTAGGATGGCTTGCACCGTCAGTAGTTTTTTCCAAGGCATTCCTACAAGAGCTCTGGCAACACAATTTGAATTGGGATGATCCAATCAGTGAGTCACTCCGATCTAAGTGGGATGAGTTCCATTCTCAACTGCCTCTTCTTGAGAACTTCCAGATCCCCAGATATGTAGTATGTGATCAATACAATAACATTCAAGTTCATGCATTTTGTGATGCGTCTGAAAGGGCGTATTGTGCAGTCATTTATCTGAGATCAACTAACCCGAATTGTGAAGTTACTGTGTCTATTCTAACTGCAAAAACAAGAGTTGCTCCAATGAAAACTCAGTCGTTGCCAAGACTGGAACTGTGCTCTGCATTGCTACTTGCCACTCTTCTTGAATCTGTATTATCTGCGATTGAGCTTCCACTTAGCAGTGTTTATGCTTGGACTGATTTAAGGGTTGCTCTTGCTTGGATCTGTTCCGAGTCTCGTCGCTGGCTTCCCTTTGTAGCCAATCGTATTGCCAAAATACAAGAGGCTACTCAAGGTGTCAAGTGGAATCATGTGATTGGCAGCCAGAATCCAGCAGACTGTGCCACTCGTGGACTACTTCCTTCTGAGATGATCAATTGTGAGCTGTGGGTGAAGGGCCCTAAATGGCTCCAACAACCTAATTTCGAGTTTAGTGAATCTTCAGAGGAGTCATTTTTATTTAACGAATCTCATCTGAGAGAAGAGAAAAGGAATAGTGTTATATCACTTTCCTTGAGTAAGGATTTAGATCTTATTTCTAGGTTCTCTTCGTGGTCAAGATTATCTAGAGTGACCGCTTGGTGTTTTCGGTTCATGAGAAATTGTTCAAAAACTCCTAAGAAGAAAGCTGGGGTTCTTACATCTGAGGAGCTTGAGGCGGCAGCTTCACTCATAATTAAAATCGCACAATCAGAGGCATTTTCTGAAGAGCTTGCTTGTTTGCAGAAGGAAAAGCCCATAAAATCAAGGAGCAAAATTATGTCTCTGAATCCCTTTCTTGATGATAAGGGTATCATAAGAGTTGGGGGTAGACTGGGAAACTCGAATCTTCCTCTGGATAAAAAGTATCCAGTCCTCTTTCCTAAAAAGCATCATGTGACAAGCTTGATTGTGAGGCATTACCATATCACACAGCTCCATGCTGCTCCACAGTTGTTACTTTATACCATCCGGCAGAAGTACTGGATTCCTTGTGGTAGGGATGTGGTACGTCAGTTCGTGAAAAAGTGTGTTAAGTGCTTTCGTGTGTCACCAGTACCAGCCAGGCAATTGTTGGGCGACTTACCATCAATCAGAGTTACTCCTTCAAGGGTGTTTAATACTACAGGAGTTGATTTTGCTGGCCCATTCTTGTGTCGAGAAAGGTCTGGCAGAGGACGTAAATTATTCAAGATCTATGTTTCAATTTTTGTGTGTTTTGCTACAAAGGCAGTGCATTTAGAGGTAGTGAGTGACCTTTCATCAAGGGCATTTCCTTGTTGGCTCTCCTATAACTGCTATATCTGAGCCAAATATGACAGATTCTTCTCTTTCATGTTCACGCCGCTTTGAACTTGTACAAAGGCTTCTTCAGCAATTTTGGAAGAGATGGAACTTTGAGTATTTGAGTTGTCTACAACAGCGTCCTGAGTGGTGTTCTTCCTCTGCCAATCTCAGAATCGGTGACCTGGTGCTCATTAAAGATGATAATGTGCCTTTATTAAAATGGCAGTTAGGACGTATAGTGCAAGTTCATCCTGGAACTGATAACAAGGTGCGCGTGGCTACCTTAAAAACCAAGAGTGGCGAATTCAAAAGACCTGTAATAAAGTTGTGTAAATTACCTGTTGAATAGTGCCATGTATTTGTGATCAATTCAGATGTAATTGTTGAATGTGCATTCATTTCGCGTTTTATGTGTATTTTTAAACTATCTTTGAGATATTTCAATGTAAATTTTCTTTTATTTCCTTCAGTTTTGAATCCCTTGTGGGCTTCAAGGCTGGGGGTATGTTGTATATTAATTCAATTGGTTTGTATTTCTGAATGTAGATGGCGACACAGAGTCTGTGTTCGTTTTGATGATGTGTAGATTTTGTGAAGTCAGTATGAGCTCTACCTGCCATATTGAGTGTGTGCTTTGATGTTCAACGAGATTGAGTGTGATTTAACTAGAGGTGAACGCTGGTTGTTCATATTCTAGTGTATTGAGTGTTGTAGCGCAGAAAGTTTTAAAGTTTAAGAGTTATTAAAGTTTCGTTCGTTTTAGTGAGTTTGCTTATTAACCAAGATAGTACAGTCAACTTGTGTTACCACAACGTTCCGAACCAGCTAAGAAATATTCAACCCCTATCGTATACTTGTTTCTTTTTTTGAAATTAATGAAGAACTATCCTGTCGCTTACACATGACACAAATCTCCGAGTAAACAGCGAAAGGGGCGTATACAGGATACTTGCCCGTAAAGGAAGAATATTTTGTCCTATATACATGACACAGGTGTCAGTAACAAGCGATCTGAGTGTAGACAGGAGGGTTGCCCATAAATGAAGTACTATTCTGTCACTTATACATGGCACAGGTCGAGTAAAGAGCTATGTTTCTCCATAAAGGAAGAACTATTCTGTCACCTTCACATGATATAATTATGAGTAGAGAGCGATAAGGGTGTATACAGAATGCTTTCCCATAAACGAAGTACTATTCTGTCACCTACACTTGAGGTCTCTGAATACAGAGCAATAACAGGTCTTAGTAGAGAGCAATTGGAGCTTACACAAATTGCTTGTCCATACACGAAGCACTATGCTGTCACTTGTACATGACAAATGTCTCAGTAGAGTAAGATAAGAGAGTATGCAAGGTGATTGCCCATACAGGAAGAACTATGCTGTCACTTACACATGAAACATGTTTCTGAGCAGAGAGCGATAGGGACGTATACAGCATGTTTCACTATAAAAGAAGAACTGTTCTGTAACCTACGCATGATACAGGGCCTGAAATATTTCGGTTATAATAATATATTAAATATATATTAAATATTAAATATACTATGGAAATTACCATGTTAATGTTATTGTTATTTTTAGTTGCATTTTATGGAGTCATGTGTACTGAACTGCGAGAGACATTACTTTTCGATATTTCAAGAAACTAAACAAAACTAAATTGGGTTTTAGAGATAAAAAATTCAGTATCACACTTGCCTTTGTATGCATGCAGAAAAAAATGTTTTATCGATGCATTCTTTTGCGATTTGACATTGTTATCTAGCTTCCAACTTTTTTTTTTCATATCACGACAGTTTCATGGAGTTACCGGAAAAGATTTCGCTAGTCTTAAAGACATTTATGTTATGAAGTCGGATGCCCTATTCTTTGCGAAGAATGTCGTTTCGAATACACGAAAAAATGAGTGTGAAATGCCACATTTCTTTAGAAAGAGTGGGTATAAGAGAGAGAGAGAGGGGGTGGGGGTGAAAAAGAAGAGTGGGAAGGATGGAAGAGCGCAAGAAAAGGAAAATGATACATTCCAGTGGGACAAAAAGAAAAATAAACACTTGGAAAGGGGAAATAAAAATTGCTATTGACATATGATACTGTGCTCCCAGATTATCGAATACATTTACAGTGGTGATCGAAATCTGATATTTCTCGTAATACTTTAAAATGCAATGTGAAATGTTAATGTAAAATGTTGTTCTCTCGATAAAATTGAAGTCTTAAATAACTTTTCTATGTATTTATTTCAGTTTACTCATACAAATTTAGTTCAAATAAAGCTTAAATTACCGTTCATAGAAAGGCATTCGTGTCTAGGCCGGCGTGTATGGGCACGTTAGATCCGTACGACTGGGATGTTCCTCTTTGACGTCAGAGAGGGTGGGAGAGAATATGATCCCTAAAGATGTCAGCCCTAGGGGTGCTGAGTCAAAATTGACGTAGAATCTAGATAAGACAAACTCAGACCCTTGTGGTGGTATTGTAAATCGGATTCGTCCTTCCCAGCCTTCAATACCTATATGTACCTGGTCTGGAACACTTCCGACAAGGAGACATTAACAAACAACCAAAAGAACAAAAACATAAATCCATCTTCGAAAAATCATTTTATCATTCTCTAGCAAAGCTTCCTGTATGAACAAAACAGGGGAAATCAATTTCGCGAAAATGGACTTGTGGCGGCCGTGTGGTACGGAGCGCTGGTTTTCGGTGCTGAAGGTGCTTGGATCGAATCTCAGCGTCACGCCACGAAAAATGCCTCCGTTTGTGTCATCCCTTCATAGGGAGTAATGCTGTCCGCTTATATGGTGCCCGATAATAAAATGGTCAGTAAACTGCGGCATAGTATAGGGGAATATTTGACGACAAGTTCCTCCACTTTAAAAAAATATATATCGTGAAATTTCTAAGAAAAAAATTAGAAAGGGAACTTTTTATGTGGTTTATAAATGTAGATATCCAAATGTATCCAGTATTATGGGCATTTGCAAATGTATATACCCAAATTTATTTTACTTTAAAATTCAAGAAGCTGTATATTCTTGTTTTTCAATATCCACAAATATATAATTTATGATGAACTTTGAAAATTAATTATCAGTTTATTACAAGCATTATAGAGCAGAAATTTATTATTCATACTGCTGTTTGCCCATTTTATAACAAACTTCACTTAATCAGTTATTATTTGATCTAGCTAAAAATGTTAGCGTGAACTTAGTTAAGGATCATTGCTTACTTAGTTTATGGGGAACTTTATGAGCAATTTACAAATGCAGATTTACGATTTATTCATTACATATATCTATCTTTATACAAATAGATAAGTAATATATATATATATATATATATATATATATATATATATATATATATATATATATATATATATATAACGCAAAATGTACCAGAAAATGAAATATTTCTCATTTAATATTTTCTAAAGCTAATTAAATAGAAACACACACTTTATGTTTTTTCAAATCTTTAATGTTAATGCATTTAAAAAATATATTTCAGAATTTATTCCATAGCAATCCCCGAAATGCAAACTTGGAATAAGAAAGTTTATCTTAAACCCACTGAAAATCCTCGAAATTCTTTTTGCTAGCTGTCCAGAGAATTCCAGTAGAAGGAAAAAAATCCTTTCGCAAGTCTTATGACAATTTAAGAAATGTTCCCTAAATTTCTCTGCAGTTTAACATTTAAATATTTGGCAAAGGTACCATCTGCAAGAAATCGCTTTTTCATAGACAGCTCAAGATTTCTTTTGGAATAACCGGACTGAATGTATTTTAAGTTGGCACAAAAATTTTACTTAAAATGGGTTTTCATGCATTTTAATAAAGATAATTGAACATTTCTGTATCATAAAAGAATTTGTATTATAATATGATGTACACAAGAAAAAAATGGGTAAGAAAAAATATTTTTTGTGAAATTTTCTGGCAATAAATATATATTTCTTTAAAATATTGTTTTTATTTCGTAGATATATATCATAATCACTTTTTAATTAGGTGTATCTATTAAAAAATTTTTAATTTCTTCCCGTAAAAATATATTAAGCCCAAATTTTATTTTTTTATGCAAAACCTCAATTTTTTCCACAAATGGACAATTTTTTGTGTTAATTACTGAATTTATTCCTATTTTAAATTAGAAATCAAAGTAACATTATCATACAATATACTTAAAATTATATTTTATGTGCGATTATGTCTAAACATCCGAGATCTATGCTTATATATATATGCATATATATATATATATATATATATATATATATATATATATATATATATATATATATATATATATATATATATATATAAATATCCACATGACTGTAAATACATTTAACATTATTAGAAAAGGTAATTTAACAGAAATAACTCTTGCTTGGAAAAAAATAAATATTATCTGGAATTTTGTAAGATTTAATTTTTCTTTTGCCACATGTTTATAACTAAAATTGTGAAAAATTATTTATATGATATGGAGAAAATTACATTTCAGCTTTAACTAATTTAGTAAACATTATTGGGAATTCATATTTCCAAATATCCATGTCCCGGCTGATTAAAAATTAAGAACACAATTTCAATTTCGCGTCAGTATCTTATTACAAACCAGAAACTAAATATCCTGCAGTTCCGGGAAATATTTCCTTCGTTTTCTCAATTTTGAACACGTGATCTCATATTTGAGAATGGGAACAGCTGTTGCGTACTCATGGTTATTCACAGTCATTACTTGTTCTCAAAATTAAAGTTTCTCTTAACGACTCATACGTATAAAATTTGAAATATTCGGGATGTTAATTAGTAAATATTAAAGCACATATCTCTCTGGAAAATGATTAGTAGAAATAAATTTTTATTTGACAGGTGAGAGTTCATTTATCCCAATTTGACACCAGAATGCAAAGAATATAAACAAAGTTTAAATTACAAAAAGTTACTATTATTAGAGCTTATGATATAGAGTTTCATAACAAGTCATTTCTAGAATATTTTAGAATTAATAATATTAGATGTTTTTATCGTTATACCTGAACATTTCTTTAAATGAACTATTTAGAATCTCAATTTAACTTTTTTCTATGTTAAAAGTGAAAGGTACGAGAACTAGTGAAGGAGAACGATTATCCTTTACTATACAGTAAATTAATAAATATTGGAGTGTATGTAGTCAATTATCATCCTACTTAATTACTAACGCATAAAAATTTATAATTTCAATATTATAGTTTATCTAAATAAAAAAGAATGATGTATTCACATATTTGGATTTACATCATCGGTGGAAATTATCCAGAAAATTATTATATTAAAGTCATTAATTTAATAGTATTTATTAACAGTTAGTTTTTTCATAATTTATGAGATACATTATTTAATTTTATAAATCAGCAAAATATACGTAATTTTTTTTTAAATATTCAAGATGTTAATCAGTAAATAGAAAGCACATGTATCTCTTAAATGGTTTTGTCAAAATAAATTTGGATTTGACACAAAACATTCCCGTGTTACAATTTTTCAGCGGAATGCATAGGTTATAAAAAAAAGAGTTTAAAATTACACAAAGTAATGTTATTAGTGGATATCATATAGAATAACTTTATTTTATTTGAAATATATGCTAATCTTCGATAAAGCATTAACTCGCAACTGCAACTGAAAGAGGATTTAATATTATTAAAAATTATTAGCTATATAAATAACTCTTACCTAATACATATATATATATATATATATAAATATATTTATTTATGGTGCCCTTTATAAACTGCTTAAGTTAAAACAGTGATTTAAATATCTCATGTTATTAGCTTTTATACCAATTGGAGAAATATAATCTCGACTTACAAAGAAATGTATTTTTGTATACAAAACTGATAGACTTGCATTTTTTACTACTCAATTTTTTTTAATCAATATTAACAGATATCTAACAATCACTTTTTTTGACTTAGCCCTATATACCGGAAACCATAGATATATAAATGAATGTTACCTTCAATTTTCTAGGCATCCTTTTTCATTTTTTTTTCAAGTTTATAACTGAATACCTGAAAAATAATTTATTTGGTACCAGGGATATAACGTTTCAGTTTTAAATAATTTAATAAACATTACCGACAATCCATATTTCCAAATATCCTTCTCCCGGCTGATTAAAAATTAAGAAGAAAATTTCAATTTCGCGTCAGTATCCTATTACAAACCAGAAACTAAATCTCCCCCAGTTTCGGGAAATATTTCCTTCATTTTCTTAATTTTGAACACGTGATCTCATATTTGAGAATGAGAACAGCTGTTGCGTAGTCATGATAATTCACAGTCATTACTTGTTCTCAAAATTAAAGTTTCCCTTAACGACTGATACGTATAAAATTCGAAATATTCGGGATGTTAATTAGTAAGTATTAAAGTGCATATCTCTCTTAAATTTCGTTCGTAAAAATAAATTTGTATTTGACACATGAGAGTTCATTTGTCTCAATTTGCCACCGGGATGGAAAGAATAGGAACAAGGTTTAAAATTACAAAATGTAAAATTTATTAGACGGGATGGTATAGAATTACATGTTATATATCTAGATTTTGCCTCCGAAATTGCTTTAATTTTAGATTTCAGAAAAATAGACTCATTTTAACCGATAACTCCGTATCTTAAATGTACAGAAATTCAGTTTAAGTTTGTTACCAATCGAAGAAACATGGACATAAAAGTCTCAGGGAAAACTGTATGTCTTATTATACAGTATAGAAAGAAATTTCGGCTTGTATTTAATTATGCATTCCTCTAATTAATAAGCAAAACGTAAAAAGTTATTGTTTAGCTATTGTAAATTTTCTAAGTTATAATGATTAATTAAAAGTCTGTTCGATATGTTTCTCATCTCTGGAGCAAATTATCAAAAAATCTATACTATTTAGCTTTTACATATTATTGTTCAAGTAACAGTTATATTTGTAGTTAGGTATTTGACATACGTAATTACATTTTTGACAACTCATGTGAATAAAATTTGAATTACTCACAATAGCAATCAGCTAATATAAGGCAAATATTCATCTTAAAATTGATCTGTGAAAACAAATTTGTATTTCACACATGAAGATTTATTTGCCTCAGCGAAATGAAAAATAATATAAACATTTATCAATCATTATACAATAAAGGATGCAATTTGGGTGGGTATGTAGTCAATTAACCTCCTAATTAAATAGTAAATCGTAAAAAGTTATTGTTTTAACTATTATTTTATTATAAATACTAATGGAGGACTTACCGACTGTCTTCATTGGAAATGTTGCAAACCTTTTAAGTAAATTATGCTAGAAAACTAATATATTAAACAATTGCATGTTGTTATTTCAATAACAGCTGTGTTTCTAGATTTTAAGTACTTATACATACACACACACACACACACACACACACACACACATATATATATATATATATATATATATATATATATATATATATATATATATATATATATATATATATATATGACACGCTTCGTATATGTGATGTTTCGTACTTAATTAAAGGCTATCGTGAACCGAATGATGAGATTAGATGTCAGAGGTCACTTAATATTCGTTTATTTTCATTATTAAATTACTAGAGCTCCAACATAATTAGGCAAACCACTCCATCCAGGCTCACTCCTAAGACATACGTGTTCTCTCTATGAGATCTCTGAGACGATTACTTAGTTTCTTTGTCATTCTCCCACCCAATAATTTGCTGACGCTTAATTTCGAATGTTCTGCAGTTTTCTGCGTTATATAACGTTAACCCCTGCATGAATAATCTTCCTTTAAAAAGCCCGACCGTCATGTGGCGACCTTTATTGTTAACTTTTTCTATTAAAAACCCCTTTTCCTTTTCCCGACGATATTTCGCGGATTAATAATATTTAATTACCAATTCCCATTTTTTTCTAAACAAAAGCCCCCCGCTTAAGGTTCCCAAAAGTTAAGACATTACAACTCCCCCCCCCCGGTCCTCTGAAGGCGTGCACACAAAAGTCGCGAATTCTCTGCAGCAAGTCTCCAGAAGAAACTGAAATTAATTTCAAAACTTAAATGACTGCCAATCCAAAAGAATGTTGAGTAGGGTGGGTGCAGTCCTAATCAACAAGATTAAATTAAACCTAAATGAATGAAAATTATCCCTAACCTAAATTTATCTCTTCTTGCTCCTAGCCTGGTTTCTTAACTATCTCTAATTTGATTTATTTTTGTACACAGCCACTAAGGATCTCTAGATGAAAAATGCAACTTACATCTGTCTCCAGTCGAGACAGAAACTAATATATCACATTATTAATCATTACAATAAAATTTCACAACATTATCTACTAAAGTCAAAAAGAATATAAGGGACTTATCAAAACAAGACTTTAAAATCACTAAGTAATCATTACAATTACCTTGAAGCAAGAAATTTAAGTAGTCAATTGATAACAACAGTACCTTTTTTAAAAAACATATTAACCATAAAAAGATCAAAATAATAAAGTAATTGGACTGTCAAAAATAAGGTTTTAACACAAAAGTTCACATTCTTGAAATTTTTCAAGTCCATGCCTAGTGTCGGCTACATTGGAGTTCTACAGTTCTTTGACTGGTTACAAAAATTTTAGTCCTTCACCAATATAAATCTCACTCCAGCTATTTGGACAGTTCCAGAAAACATTTCAAATATAAATTGAAGAATAGTAAGAAAATATCATTTAAAACAAGAAATAATACAAAAGTACTGAAAAATATGTCTTGTGGTACCACATTATTTCAAGGATGCCTCCATCTTGATTTCACTAGATTTGTGACCATGTAAAAACTCAGAGGCATAAAATATTAATATTTGACAATTATAAGAAATTTCAATTTCTCTTATAGGATCCAATTTACTAAACATCA
>OU015490.1:208133771-208141271 GCA_907164885.2 Dolomedes plantarius | reverse complement strand
GTATTTATATATCTATACAAGTAGTACGTACGAATCTTGTTGTTAAAAGGAAAGCCTACAAGTGCAAGAATATTTAATAAACATTGTTTCATGTATAGACTGTGTTTGTATCAAATTCATTTAGAGTGCCACTTCAAATTATATACACCCAAGTCTGGGTAGAAGTGAGCTATATACTCTATAAACATAGAAACATGGACAAACAGTCTAAGGGTAATATTTTTCCTCATTATACAGCAAAAGGAAGAAATTTTGGCACATATGTAGTGAAATATCTTCCTAACTAATTGGCAAAGTATAAAAAGTTATCGTTTCACAATTGTAGTTCTCCTATCTAAGAACGGATGATCTTTTGTCTGCCTTTGTTGGAGATGATTCAAATCTTGGGGGCAAAAAAATCATGCAAAACTAAGGAATTAAATTATTAAATGCTATTTTCTGCGTAGCTATTTTTTAAATTTATTTAGTTCTTGATTATGTATATTATTTAATTTCATCATCTGGCAACTCATGCGTAGGAAATATGAAAATTTAGAACGTGTATAAGTAAATATGAAGCGCATATCTCTTTTAGAATTTATTTCCAAAGATTGATTTTTATTTGACACGTGAGAGTGTATATGAATCAATTAGACTATGGAATGCAAATAATATAAACAAAGAATATAAGGTTTAAAACTGCCCAAGGTTATATTCATTAGGGACTACAATAGAGTTATATATTATATCATTCCTAGTAATTACTAGTTTAATTTAGAATTATGAAAAATAGACGAATGTTTGTAGTTATTCATGAGATACATTAATTTTATTTTTTGGCAACTCATAACAATAAAATTTGAAATATTTAGAATGTGTATTAGTAAATATAAAACACATATCTCTCTTAAAATTTGTTTTAAAAGATAAATTTGCATTTATCACATGAGAATTCATTTCTTTCAATTTCACTATGAAATGCAAAGAATATAAATAAGTATAAAGTTTAAAACTATATTATTCCTAATACTCATTAATTGTAAGTTCAATTTATAATTAGAAAAAAAATAAGACTGATTTTAAGCTGATATCTCAAGGTTTCTTCAAAGTAAATGTTTAAAATATCATTTTTATTGTGTTCATAGTTAATAAACAAAGAAACGTGAACTTAAGTCTAACTTAAAGTCTAAGCAAACAATTTATCCGCCATTATATAGTAATTTAAGAAATTTGGAAGCCTTTGTAGTCATATATTCTCTTAATTAATTAGTATAAGCCTTATTATTATGAGCCTTAAAAGTTATGGATTCATGATTTTTTCAAGATAATTTCCTCCAAAGACGTAAAACGTCTTTGGAGGAAATTGTACTAAAAGTTGTAGTCAATTTTATTGTTTGAATAATAGTTTTGTTTCTAGTTGTTTAACAGAAATCAATTTCGCAACTCACATGAATATAATTTTAACTATTCAAGATGCTAATTAGTAAAAATAAAGTACACATCTCTCTTAAAACTGATTTATAAAAATAAATTTTCATTTGACACATAAGGATTCTTTTGGCTCAATTTGACAGGATTCCAAAGAATATAAACAATGTTCAAAATTACCCAAAATAATTTTTACTGGAGAAGATGATATAGAATTGCGAATCATGATATTAGTAGTAATTGCTAGATTAGTTTGGATTCAAGAAAAATAAATTTACTTTAACTTGATAACCCTACGAGTATCAAGTATTTATTGAAAGTAATATCGTATTTATTTAATGTAAATGTAAAGAATCTCATTTTAACTTTTCTTCCGAACTATACTCTACGCTAAAAAAAGTACTTTACTATACTTATAATATATTATACATGTACAACAAATGATTTATTGACTACCTTTAATGGAAAGGATTCATATCGTTGAGGAAAACTATCATACAAATTTAATATATTAAATCAGTAAATGTTTCATTCTTCAGTAAAAGTTATATTTATATTTCTTTAACATATATTTTATTTTATCCTCATTTGGCAACTAATTTGAATAAAATTCATTCAAGATGTTAAGTACTAATAAAAAAGTTTATCCAAAGAGTTAATCCAAAAGTTTGTGCAAAATTAATAATAAAATGAGTTGAACGTATTTTATTATTAATTTATTTTCAAAAATTAACACTCCTTATAATGGTTTTTCATTGTGTATATGAAATTACAAATAAAGAGTACTTGGCAAAACTTGGCGAAAAATGTTATAACGTGCAAGGAAGAAAATTTATGTGACAAACAATGTAATGCCTCGGCCAAATAAAATGTTCGCAAATAAAATGCTTTTCTTTTAATTTTCATTGCATTCTTGTTAAAATTTGCATTACTTTTTATAGATTTTCCATTCTCCGTATCAGCAGAAATGCAAGATCATCTAGGCTCAAAATAGTTCAATTGAATTAGGTTTAATAGTTTCTTTCTTCAGTGCCTGTATTTGCAATTACATTATTATAGCTGATAAAGTGTTATTGTTTTAATTTTTATCGCATTTTTATTTTATTTTCGAAAGTTTGTATTTATTTTTTGTAGATTTTCACTGTCAAGATCAACAGATAATCTAGACAAGATAATCTAGCTCAAAACTCTAAGCTCAAAATCTTTCAACTTCATTAGTTATAATAGTTATTTCGTCTGTACTTGCATTTGTTATTATATTTATATGGATAAAAATGTTTTTCAACTTATTTTTATCAGATTTTTATATTTTATTATCACATGTTTGAATTTCTTTTTATGGATTTTCATTGTCCGTATCAGCAGAAATGCAAAATATTCTAGACTTAAAATCATTCTACTTCATTTGTTATAATAGTTCATTCATTTGTGACTGTATTTGTTATTATATTATTATAGCTGGTAAAATGTTACTCTTTTAAACTTTTTCACATTATTTTTATTTTTACTTCAAAAGTTTGTATTTCTTGTTATAGATTTTCATTGCCCGTATCAAGAGAAATGCAAGATAATCTAGACCCAAAAACTTACAACTTCCTTAGTTATAATAGTTCGTTCTTCAGTGCATTTGTTATTATAATATTGTTATAGATGATAAAATGTTATTCTTTTAATTTTTATTACATAATTTTTATATTATTTTCAAAAGTTTGTATTTCTTTTTACAAATTCTCATTCTCCATATCAACAGAAATGCATAATAATTTATACTAAAATCTTTCAGGTTCATTATATATATATATATATATATATATATATATATATATATATATATATATATATATATATATATATATATATATATATATATATATATATATATAAATATATATATATAATAGTACATCCGTCAGTGCCTGCATTTGTTACTATATTATTATAGCTGATAAAATACTATTGATTTAATTTTTATCGCATTATTTTTATTTTATTTTCAAAATTTTTAAATTCTTTTTATAGATTTTCATTGTCCGTATCAACAGAAATGCAAGATTGTCTAGACTCAAAATCTTTCAACTAGATTAGTTATAATAGTTCATACATTTGTGCCTGTATTTGTTATTACATTATTAAAGGCGATAAAATGTTACTCTTTTAATTTTTATCGCATTTTTATTTTATTTTCGAAAGTTTGTATTTATTTTTTGTAGATTTTCACTGTCAAGATCAACAGATAATCTAGACAAGATAATCTAGCTCAAAACTCTAAGCTCAAAATCTTTCAACTTCATTAGTTATAATAGTTATTTCGTCTGTACTTGCATTTGTTATTATATTTATATGGATAAAAATGTTTTTCAACTTATTTTTATCAGATTTTTATATTTTATTATCACATGTTTGAATTTCTTTTCATGGATTTTCATTGTCCGTATCAGCAGAAATGCAAAATATTCTAGACTTAAAATCATTCTACTTCATTTGTTATAATAGTTCATTCATTTGTGACTGTATTTGTTATTATATTATTATAGCTGGTAAAATGTTACTCTTTTAAACTTTTTCACATTATTTTTATTTTTACTTCAAAAGTTTGTATTTCTTGTTATAGATTTTCATTGCCCGTATCAAGAGAAATGCAAGATAATCTAGACCCAAAAACTTACAACTTCCTTAGTTATAATAGTTCGTTCTGCAGTGCATTTGTTATTATAATATTGTTATAGATGATAAAATGTTATTCTTTTAATTTTTATTACATAATTTTTATATTATTTTCAAAAGTTTGTATTTCTTTTTACAAATTCTCATTCTCCATATCAACAGAAATGCATAATAATTTATACTAAAATCTTTCAGGTTCATTATATATATATATATATATATATATATATATATATAAATATATATATATATATATATATATATATATATATATATATATATATATAAATATATATATATAATAGTACATCCGTCAGTGCCTGCATTTGTTACTATATTATTATAGCTGATAAAATGCTATTGATTTAATTTTTATCGCATTATTTTTATTTTATTTTCAAAATTTTTAAATTCTTTTTATAGATTTTCATTGTCCGTATCAACAGAAATGCAAGATTGTCTAGACTCAAAATCTTTCAACTAGATTAGTTATAATAGTTCATACATTTGTGCCTGTATTTGTTATTACATTATTAAAGGTGATAAAATGTTACTCTTTTAATTTTTATCGCATTTTTATTTTATTTTCGAAAGTTTGTATTTATTTTTTGTAGATTTTCACTGTCAAGATCAACAGATAATCTAGACAAGATAATCTAGCTCAAAACTCTAAGCTCAAAATATTTCAACTTCATTAGTTATAATAGTTATTTCGTCTGTACTTGCATTTGTTATTATATTTATATGGATAAAAATGTTTTTCAACTTATTCTTATCAGATTTTTATATTTTATTATCACATGTTTGAATTTCCTTTTATGGATTTTCATTGTCCGTATCAGCAGAAATGCAAAATATTCTAGTCTTAAAATCATTCTACTTCATTTGTTATAATAGTTCATTCATTTGTGACTGTATTTGTTATTATATTATTATAGCTGGTAAAATGTTACTCTTTTAAACTTTTTCACATTATTTTTATTTTTACTTCAAAAGTTTGTATTTCTTGTTATAGATTTTCATTGCCCGTATCAAGAGAAATGCAAGATAATCTAGACCCAAAAACTTACAACTTCCTTAGTTATAATAGTTCGTTCTTCAGTGCATTTGTTATTATAATATTGTTATAGATGATAAAATGTTATTCTTTTAATTTTTATTACATAATTTTTATATTATTTTCAAAAGTTTGTATTTCTTTTTACAAATTCTCATACTCCATATCAACAGAAATGCATAATAATTTATACTAAAATCTTTCAGGTTCATTATATATATATATATATATATATATATATATATATATATATATATATATATATATATATATATATATATATATATATAAATATATATATATATAATAGTACATCCGTCAGTGCCTGCATTTGTTACTATATTATTATAGCTGATAAAATGCTATTGATTTAATTTTTATCGCATTATTTTTATTTTATTTTCAAAATTTTTAAATTCTTTTTATAGATTTTCATTGTCCGTATCAACAGAAATGCAAGATTGTCTAGACTCAAAATCTTTCAACTAGATTAGTTATAATACTTCATACATTTGTGCCTGTATTTGTTATTACATTATTAAAGGTGATAAAATGTTACTCTTTTAATTTTTATCTAAATATTTTTGTTTAATATTCCTAAAGTTTGTATTTCTTTTAAAAATATTTTTACTGCCCGTATCAAGGGAAATGCAAGACAATCTAGACTAAACATCTTTCATCTTCATTAGTTATATATAATAGTTCATTCTTCAGATCCTGCATTTGTTATTATATTATTATAGCTAATAAAATGCTATTGTTTTAAATTTTATCGCATTTTTTTAAAGTATGTAATTTTTTTTACAGATTTTCATTGTCCATATAAAGAAAAATGCAAGATAACCTTAACTCAAAAATTTCAGCATAACTTATTATAGTTCATTCTGTTATTATAGTTCATTTCAGCATAAGTTATTATAGTTCATCTGCATTCTACATAAATTATTATAGTTCATTGATTTGTGCTTTCATTTCGTACTATATTATAATAGCTGATAAAATGTCATTCTTTAAGCTTTTATTACAATACTTTCATTTTATTTTTAAAAGTTTACATTCACTTTTATAAGTTTTCATTGTCCGTATTTGCAGAAATTCAATAGAAATACTCAAATGCTTTCAAATTCATTAGCTTATACAGTTCTTTATTTAGAGCATTCATTTGTTATTCTAATTATGGCTGATACAATGTTATTATTGGAATTTTCATTATATAATTTTAATTTTATTTTCAAAAGCTGATATTCTTTTTTTTTTTCGCAGATTTCACTGTCTGCATCAAAAGAAAGGCAAGACAATCTAGACTCAAAATCTTTCAACTCCATTAGTTATAATAGTTCGTCCATCAGTGTCTCCCTTTGTTACTATATTATTATAGCTGATAAAATGTTATTCTTTTAATTTTTATTACATTTTTATTTTATTTTCAAAAGTTTGTGTTTCTTTTTATAGATTTTCACTGTACGTATCAACAGAAACGCAAGATAATCTGGACTCAAAAACTTTCAACTTAAATAAGATGAAACAAGCAGGGACAAAATCTTTGCCACAAACAATTTCCCATTCTCAAAAAGAAGAAAAAAAAGAGAATACAGGCCACGTCGAACAGAATGTCATTTTGAACAAAAGCAAGATATAAGAGAGAGTTGAAGAAAAAGATAAAGTTGAGTGGAACACGAAGGAGGTTGACAATATCTTTTTTTCTTATTATTATTTTCGAATTCCGACCCTTTAAGTAAAAAGAAAAGTAGTAGTTTAATTTTTTCGCTCTTTACTGGAACAGAAAAAAAGGATGCTTTGCTCGTGTGTGTATGTATGCGGGGTGAGGGCATTTCTCTTCTTTTTTAGTCTCGGAAAGTTTATCAATTAAGTAAAAATTTTGCTTCTAACAGTAGCTCCTATGTGTAAAATTTGTTGCTAAAAATACTGTATATCAAGGGAAAATACGTATTTCGATATATTGGTATAACACATAAAAAATAGATTGAATGAAATAAAAGAAAGTCATTCTAATAATATTCCTCTTGATGTTATTTCAAACACGTGATAAGGGTATTTTAGAAACATACTTAATAAAGAAGTTTAAAGAATTTTAAAGATTTATTATATATAATTTAAAAACACTCTAAAATCATGTATATATATATATATATATATATATATATATATATATATATATATATATATATATATACAGGGTGATTCAAAATGAAAATAGCGATTATAAACGGCTATAACTATTTAATCGAAAAGAATTTATCGATAAGAAACACAGAATATAAAAGGAAGTTCAAAATTTTGTTTACATACTTTATAAATGTTCTATGCGACTCCCATTGATCACACGGACAACATCTAAACGGTAGTCCATT
>OU015490.1:208126271-208128771 GCA_907164885.2 Dolomedes plantarius | reverse complement strand
GGTACGCGCAGACACTGGATGATGCGTTACAGACTGCATGTGCTGTGCTATGGTTCGTGATGTGACTGAGCGATCCGTCACTGCCATGCGCACAATTTGCCTGTCATCACGTGAAGTGGTGCGCTGAGGTGGATGCGATCGAACACGCCGATCCGCCGTATCCTCCTGCATCCAACGATCACATATCCGCATTACAGTTGTTTGGTTTCGTCCAACACGACTACCGATTTCAATGAAAGATAATCCACAATCTCGGTAGGCCAAAATCCTTCCTCTGTCGAACTCGGATACTTGATCAAAAGATGATCGCTGCTTTCGAAGAGGCATAATTGATCGTTTTTTGAAAAAAACCAGAAGAAAAACACAATTGCCGAACTTGAAATCGTCGAAATCTCCAAGCCTTAAATAGCACTTTGAAGTGGCGCCACAGGCGCGTGTGATGTGCGTCTGCGCTGAAATTCTACCCATTTACATATGTCACCTCCGCTAATGTATGTTGTAAATTTCATGTTATTTGCATGTTTACTTCAGGGTGTTGCATTTACAGTGGCCAGTAGTGTATTTCAGCTCCTACAAATTTCTATTAACCCATTTAAGACTAGAATTGCGAAAACGCAACATTAATTTCTGTATTTTTTAAAGGCATGTTCTAAGTTTTGTACGTCTAAGTTTTGTACGTCTAAAATCCCTACATTATCATTAAATAAAGTGCAGTTTGTATAACTGAAAGTTGTCTCAGTACCATTTCGTTTAATAATGACGTTGGCATTGTTGAAAAAAAAGATGTTCTTGAGAAAATGTATTTCATCAAAAGTTTTCTGAAATAGTTTGTTTTATATATATCTTTTTTTTTATTTCAGCTTCTACAATTTTTTATTAACCCATTTAAGACTGGCGTTGCGAAAACGCAACATTAATTTCTGTATTTTTTAAAGGCATGTTCTAAGTTCTGTACGTCTGAAGTAACATTTTTATTTTATTCTCTATACTTTAATTGACCATAATAATTTTTTTGTTTCCACATTTACCCACTTTTAGCACTTGCAAAAAATTGTTTTTTTCTGGTGTTTTGATAGGGAAAAAATGACTAATTTCAAATAATAACCTTACATAGCAGCACATGTTAAATTTCCGATTTGATGCTTGTTCTGAGTTTACTAGACACTAAAGAACAAAATGGCTTCAACAGATAAATCATAATTTTTGTTTTTATGTTTCTCAATTGATATTTTTTTAAATGTTGCGAAAACGCAACATCAGTCCAATGTGTATTACTTATTTCCAATGTGTTTTATTAGTGCTGCCTAGATTTTTATGCAGTAAATTTGTATTGTTTGCATTTCGGATAAGTTTGTCTCTAGAAAAAAGCGATTTTTGACATTGGAAGAGACATTGGAGTATTTTAGTGGGCTAGATGATGATATTTCAGAATCTTCCACAACAGGAGCTAATGATGAACCATAATTCGTCATTATCCCTCGAGATCCGGATGATTTGACGGATGAAGAAGCTATTGATGATAATATTTTATGTGAAAATCCGTCACTGCCATGCGCACAATTTGCCTGTCATCACGTGAAGTGGTGCGCTGAGGTGGATGCGATCGAACACGCCGGTCCGTCGTACCCTCTTGCATCCAACGATCACATATCCGCATTACAGTTGTTTGGTTTCGTCCAACACGACTATCGATTTCCCTGAAAGATAATCCACAATCTCGGTAGGCCACTATGCTTCCTCTGTCGAACTCGGATACTTGATCAAAAGATGATCGCTGTTTTCGACGAGGCATAATTGATCGTTTTTTTGAAAAAAATAAAAGAAAAACACAATTTCCGAACTTGAAATCGTCGAAATCTCCAAGCCTTAAATAGCGCTTTGAAGTGGCGCCACAGGCGCGCGTGATGTGCGTCTGCGCTGAAATTCTAATCATTTGCATATGTCACCTCCGCTAATGCATGTTGTAAATTTCGTGTTATTTGCATGTGTCCTTCAGGGTGTTGCATTTACAGTGGACAGCAGTGTATTTTCACGTTGGGGAGGGGTGGGAATGACCGGTGTTCATTCACACATTTCTATCTTCTTTCAGCGTTTAAACTAGCGGCACGTTTAAACATATTAACATTATTTCAAACATTTTATCATATTTTGCTAATTCTGAGAAACGACTATCAAATGCAGTTATAGTTTTTTTAATTTCATTAGCATATTTCAAGAAATTCTGTGGTTAACTTTTTGGGAAGTTATTTAACAGCGGGAAATGTTCAGCGTTATCATTTCTAACACACAAAAAAACTTAGCAAATACGCCAGTAAGTCAAAAACAAACCTAACACATAAACAGAGATTCACTTGAAATAATAACTTTGAGCACGGATTTTGGTGAATAATCGCCAATGCTTTATTAACTTTTCAGCTAATTGCGTGGGACGTAGAATTTTTAAGGATATTAGTTGGAAATGCGATATTGTGGATAGGACATAAGTGGATATGAAATGATT